>MNCI01008530.1:8801-47425 GCA_015680685.1 Gnetum montanum
TTGAACAAAATAGGAAACTTTCAACAACTCACAGTACTTGGCAAAGTTGGCTGAATCTCTTTAAAGTAAGTCATTTGTAGGTTACACGCAATGCAATCGTTACATTTCTCACAACCACATGCCGTAACAACACACACACATACTCACATTAACTACTGAGTTTATTTGGAGGTATCTGGGCCTTGGTGTTGCTAGAGACCAACAGGCACCTAAATCTTGTTCGAGGACACTCATTGGCGATCGCGTCCCAAACGATTGCCAACAGAAAACATTAAAGATAACTCAAAATTGATAAGAAGTTGATCACAAAATCATGCATAAATTCAAA
This sequence comes from Gnetum montanum, assembly GCA_015680685.1. NCBI lineage: Eukaryota > Viridiplantae > Streptophyta > Gnetopsida > Gnetales > Gnetaceae > Gnetum > Gnetum montanum. Next base: position 9,130 of record MNCI01008530.1, read on the forward strand.
GAAGCATTCCATGATTCCCTTGAAGATGCGAATTTTGATTCAAATCCATGATCAACAAAATTCATGCAAGTGGATCCTACCAAAAGTAGGCTCCTATCATAATGCCATTACATAAACACTTCTATAGATGTTTGTGGGCACCGTAGAAGTTAAATGTCGATCATGCCTTTTCTTCCAAACAACACACAAATGCCTTGGTTAGGATCCTACACTATACTATACAAAATCATTAGGCTCATAATTACATGTAGAAATGAGGTAAATAATGGGATTAGAAGGGACTGCATAGATTAGGATGTGAGATATCTAGCCATGTTCATAATAGGTTCTTGTCTTAATTGTGATTAAGATGACCATCATACCTATTTTTCCAAGTTTCAGGCCAAGTTCATACCATTAATAGTGGCCTTGCATTGATGTGTTCCTTCTTCTCGATCATCATGAGCTCATAACAACCATGTAGAATGAACATCACTCCAAAAAGATAAGAGAAAATAAGAAAGAAGAAAGGGCCTTAGTTAGAGGGGTGCCTTCAAGCATGGGTAACATGTCTTTCTAGCCCCATAACTAATGCTTGTAGCCCATTATTGTGTGTAAGGGGTGTGCTTTGAATTTTATTTATTTTTTTTTTCATTTTCTATTTCTTCTTCTTTCTTTTTTTCTTTTTCTTTAGGTATCACACCATGCAAAGATGTGCTTCCTATTTATCAGTCAACAATAAGAGTGATGATACGTTCCTGGATGAGTCATAAACCACAAGAAGGAAGTCAAGAAGAGAACCCAATAAATCCCCTTGATGTCACATCCTTTTCAATTCCCACTTGATCTTTTTCCCTTTCTTCTAGGCACAATGATAATTATTTAATTTTAGGTTCATGTAAAAAGAATCATATTGTTTTCATGATAAAGACCTTTTATTTATAGAACTAGAGGGATGGATGATGTGTGCTCACTACTTTAAACAATTATTTATCCAATCATATTCATAGCATAGTACAAAGACCCAACATATGGTGTCAACTTCTACATCATTATTGGCAATATTATTAACAAAAACATAGTAGACATTCAGAAAACATAAAGGAAATGACTCAAGAAAAAAAAGAAAATTATAAAGAAAAGAAAATTGATAAGAAATAGAAAACATATTGAGAATTAGAAAATTTTTTAAGAAATAAGAAAATGATAAAAAATTGTAGAAAAAAAAAAGTAAAAATGCACTTATTAGTTCTAGATTCAAGATGGGGCATCTCCCCCATGACTAAATTCATGGATGGGCATTTATAAAATGGACCACACATTCCCTTGGTTATACACAATAAATTTCCAATTTATCATCTTTAATGATTTAATTTTTCACTTGGTAGAATATTTATCATTCATGATAATCACATTTTGATCATTTGGAGACATTTCTTTAGCTAGACTAGAAGCTGTTTTATTTTTAAGATGTTTAGACATGTTTCCTTAGTTATTTTCTATTTTAGTTCTTGTATCTCCTTGTTTCACATGTTCTTTTGATGTACAATCAAAGTGTAAGATGTTCTTCTCTAAGATCTCTTCGTTTAGTTTCTTAGGACTAGAACTAATAAGTAAATTGGTTGTTTTTATGCATATTTTGAATGGTTTGGTATTCTGATTCTTGAGCTAATGAATGTCTTTTGGTTTCATGGCTACTATGTAGACTTGGGTTTGTACACACATTTGTTCCTTAAGTTTTTTGTGGGTTGGTATAGGGATTGTGTTAATCCTTTGAAATTTCAACCCATAATTGCACCCTTTATCATTATTAGTAATGCATGGAAAATTTTGTCTCTCCATAGTGATAGGTTCATCTTTTATTTTTTTTGTTAGAGTGGTAATGGTTGTTGGCTTTTGCATAGGATTAGAAGACATTGTTTTTATGAGGAAGAGGGTTGCACCAAATTGTCCTTGTGCTAGTTCTAATGAGCTAGTAGGTCTACTAGTTTTATTCACATGTATGGAAACTATCCTAATGAAATGATGTTTCCAAAAGTTTTGCTAAGATCTACTAACATCATCATTCACTTGTATGTTCATGACACAAGAGACATTCTTCTATTAAGGTTGTGGTACCAATCCTTCTTGCATTATTAATGGTGACATATGTTGGAGGATGTGATGGAAGATAAGAAGTGCAAGATGGTGATCCCACAGGATATGTTGCAAGCTTATGGTATTCAAGAGAGTAGTAGTAGATATTTGAGGTAGAGGAAGTAGAACCATTTGGAGAAATAGGTTGTTGAACATAGTATCCATAAGGGTTTGGTTGAAAATAAGGGCATTGCTAGTTTATTGATGGCATCCCCCACGACTGTGGATTTTTCTGTTGTGGTTGATAGTAGTTTTAAGGTTGATAAGAATTCCTACTAGGATAGTACTATTGGTTGTAAGGCTGCCTATAATTGCAATTTGGATATGGCAATCTCCTAGGCATTTGCTGTTTGAAAAACTTGGAATCAAAGAAAAAGCTCCATACTCTTGTAGATGTAACATAACTGGGAAATAGCCCTTCGGATGTTTATATTGATAAATGTCACATATATCATCCTCCTTTGTATCTGATTCTACAACCTCCTATACTACAATTATTTTTCTTTTTTGCCTATAAGTTTTCTTACATGTTTCTTTCTTCTTTTTTCTCTTTTTTTTAGATGCCTTGATCCTACTTTCTTTACCTTCTCCTCTATTATTTTTAAGTTTGTTGTAATCTTTTAATTCATCAATTCCCATGTTTTATCTACACCTGCTTCAATCTCAGTGATAGAATTTTGTATTGGCAAGGTTTTGTGTGAAATCTACTCATCAAGGGCTGTCTCTTTCTCCTATCATAAATATGGATCTCTTTTTCATTAAGAGTTGGATTCTATTTATATTCCTCAACACTATCCCTTCTTCTTTTGCCACTTTTTCAATTAGCTTTGTATCTAATGGACTCTTAGTTTTGATAATCATCATTGGGCATATATCACAAGGATCTCCCTTTTTTTGTTATGAAGCCCATCTATGGTTTGGAGAATCTACTCTTTTTGAGAAAAACCATGGCCTAGACATTTATGTAGTAGAAAATAGTATTTGTCCATGGATACATCCAATAATTCATGGTTTCCTTGCTTCCACCCTTGGATTTTTTTTCTTATATTGGACACTCTTTCATAGGTTTTGTATTTTTTATTGAAGAGCTTAAGCATTGTGGACCACTGGTAGATTGAATCTAACTCCAATGATCTATACCAACTTTTAGCATCTTCTATTAGTGTCCTAGGAAAGATCTTAAGCTTTTGTCACTTACTTTCAATATTTTGCAATGTGTAGGCATCATGGAAGGCTTGTAAATAATGTTGTGGATTAGAATTATAGCCTCCTTCAAATTTAAGAATATCATTCATTTGGCCAAGAGGCCATTACCAATCATAATTCGGTAACGCTAATTTTGTTTGTCCATAACGTTGATTTTCCTAACAGGCCATTTCAGTAACGCCAACTTTGTGCATAACACTGATGTGTCATGAGACAGGCCATTTCGGTAACGCCAACTTTGTGCATAACGCTGACATGTCATGAGCATAACGCTGATGTGTCATGAAAGGTTACGTCATGTTATAACGCTGAAGTGTCATGAAAGGTTACGTCCATTGCAAAATAAAAATACATTTAGAAAGGTTGCATCCTCATTCCAAAGGTTTTGTCCCATTAAAAACCATAAATACACCTCATTAGATGAACAATTTGTGTTGGATTGTTGGATTCGGGAGCGCCTACTAAAGCGTAGTAAATCGACAATGGGTATGAAATTGAACTTTTTCTTTATTTTGTGCACTAGAAACTTTCTCAGCTTAATATTTCATGGAATTCTATTTCCCAAATAATTCTCATTTTCTTGGGAAATTTATACATTTCATGAATTCTTAATAGTTAATACACAAATCTACGTATGTAGTTGTTCTTCAAATATGCCTAGGCACATAAGTTTTATTTTTAAGTTTGGGTTATATTTAAAAAGATATTGGGTGCCTTAGGTTTTTTTTTAAAAAAACAAATAATTTTTATTTTTAGGTTTGGGTTATATTTAAAAACATATTGGGTGCCTTAGGTTTTTTTAAAAAAATAACTAATTTTTTATAAAAACAAATAATTTTTATTTTTAGGTTTGGGTTATATTTTTCAAAAAAAAAATATTACAGAAGCACCATTAACAATCCAAGAATTATGTGAAGGACTACAAAATACACCATTAGATAATTTTGTTGATAATTTGATGAGATTTGAAACAACGATACAAGGAACGTCTTTGTACTGGAGAAAATGCAAAGTGCAGTTATTTGATTTGATAAATGAGTTGGGTGTACCAACTGTTTTTTTTTTTTTTTACTCTAAGTGTAGCAGATCTTTATTGGCCAAATCTATATAAGGTAATTCCTACAGAATCCCCACAAAATGTTTTTGAGATAAGAGAGTGGAAAATGAAAAATATTATTGAGAACCCACATATAGTTGCTGAGTTTATGCATCTTCGATATAAGACATTTCGAGAAATGATTTTATTTCAAGAATTTGATGTGGTTGATTACTGGACAAGATATGAATGGCAACATAGGGGATCACCACATGTGCATGGCTTTCTTTGGATCAAGGGAGCTCCAAACATAGAAGAACTTGATTGGAATGACGTAGAAGCAGTTAGAAAGATGAGAGAGTTTTTTGATGCAATAACAAATGCATGGAATAGTAGATTCAATCAAGATGGAATATCCAATGCTAAAAGTTGTTTGGAATTTCTAAATATTTATTTTAAATATTAGAAAATCATTTAGGTTATTTCAAAAAACCATTATAAAAATTATACAAATCTTTCATTTGTAGATGCAACGTGTTAATAATCCTAGGCATCCATGCGAAATTCAAAGTCAACAGCTACAATTCATGGATCTTAACATTGATTATGATGAGCTCTTAAATTCAGTTCAACGACACACACAATGTAAGGGAGGAGCATGTTTAAGAATCCGAAATCATATGCAAGTTTGCAGGTACAATTATATTTCTCTGAATAACTATATTCTTATTTGCATCATGAATGTATGGGATCTACGAAAATAATTTTATAACTTCAATTTATTACCTTAGATATAATGTTCCATGGCCATTGCGAGCTCAATTAGATCTCTTTCAAGATCTAGAAAACAACAATCATGTTACATATGAACTACATCGAAATGATCCAAGGCAGAATGTTCATAATAGAATGATCCTTCAAACATGGAGAGCAAACACAGACTTTCAATCGATCCTTGACAAATATGTTGTTATTAAATATATTGCAAAATATGCAACAAAATCTGAAAAGAAGTCAAGATTCTTTCATGATTTATTACTTCGTATTGTTGAATATCGAAACCCTAAAGAAAACGCAATGACTGCATACAAAAGACTCATGATGGATGCTATAGCTAATAGAGACATAGGTGCCATGGAGGTTTGTCATATGCTATATGAACTTCTATTAGTTCAATGCAGTTGACTATTTGATACTATAAATGTGTCTAGAGATATGTATAAAAGAGTTGTACTAGATCTAGATGGAGATGAGGAACCAGAATCATATACAACCCTTATCAATGCATATCAAAAGAGACCACTAGAAATGAAAGGAGTTTCATTGTTAAATGCTATGAAATATTTTACCTTATCTCAAAGAAGAGAGATCTACCAGTGTGGAAGCCTTGACTATGACCAGTTGTTGTAAGAACATTTCCAAAATTTAGAGTAGCTCCAAGAGTAGGAGAGGAGAAATGGATAGATTACTATTGGGCGCAACTGTTACTACACTATCCTTTTAGAGATGTCAAACATGATTTGGGAAGAAATGATGAAGAAATTGAACAAAAATGGATTTCTGTTCAACACATCTATGAATTGGAAGAGAAGATATTCAATGAAGAGTTTGAACGTGCTTGCGAGGAAGAGAGGCAGTATACAGATATTATTCTAGAAAGACAGGATGGTGTTAAATATGATTTTGAAATACTAAATCGACATCTACTTACATTAGCTCATTTTCAATGAAGTGAAATCGAAATGCTTGGATTAAGAGATCGGGATAGATAGAACGAATGGTCAGCAAGCTATCCAAGAGAAGATGTTACAAAGATTGCTACATCTTTTGTTCATGATCATAGATCATATGGGATAATAACACATTCAAGAAAAACGACAATCAGGTGGACATATCTTCTCTAGGAGTTCAACATAAGAAATTCTACAAGATTATCACTGGTCATCTATATATGCAAAAATTTGAAATGGATGAAGTTTCTTCTCTATTGATGATTATTCAAGGTACAGCAAGCACAGGAAAATCGAATCTCATTGATACGATTCGCAAAGAATTTAGTCGAACTTTCTCATCTGGAAAGAATAGCTTATTGGTGCTCGCCCCTACTGGTGCTGTAGCGTATAATTTTAATGCAACTATAGTACATTCTGCGTTGAAGATTGGAATTAGAGATTATAAACCATTGGCTGCATCAACTTTGTCATCGTTGAAAAATAAATACAAATACTTAAAGTATATTATTATAGATGAAATGAGTTTCATAGGTGGCAAATTTCTTAGCAGCATTGACCGAAGGCTTAAGGAAATATTTCAAGATAATCATTTAAATAACTTTCGTGGTAGATCTATGATACTCATTGGAGATCTTGCATAGCTTCCACCTGTTAAGATGTTATATCGTACATATCATCTCAAATGCATGTGAAGAATTTGTGGTTAGCATTCAATAAATTTGTAACCTTGGATGTTGTGTATCGACAAAGGGTTGATGATTCGCGGCAACAAAGATTTAGAGAAGTTTTGATGAATATACAAGAAGGAAAGATGAGTGATTATGATTATGACTTTTTAAGCCTGAGAATGCAACTCCCATCAACATTGGATGGGCAAGATGGATTTGAGGATTCTGTGCATTTTTTTTATACAAAGGATAAAGTGCATATGCATAATGAAAAAGTATTGCTCAAAATGCAGAAGCCAGTTGCACGGTGCATAGTAGATAGAAAGAAAAATGGTGTGAAATTTTGGGATGATTCAAAAGGAGAATTGGATCGAGTAGTGTTTATTTGTGAGGATGCAAGGGTTATGCTCACTGTTAATCTATGGCCAGAAGCAGGATTGGTTAATGGTGCATGTGAAGTCATTAAGAAAATAATATATAGTCCACACTATCAACCTCCACAGTTGCCATCATATGTCATCATTGAGTTTGACTCTTATAGTGGAGTACCATATGATAATGAACATCCTCGACAAGTACCCATTCCACCAATCATATGTGGAGGATCTCGCCAACTACCACTTAGATTAGCATGGGCTTTAACGATACATAAGTCATAGGGAATGACATTGGAGAAAGCGTGTATAGATGTTGGTAGCAGAGAAACAACAGGTCTTACATTTGTGGCACTATCTCAAGTGAGGAGTATTGACAGTTTGATGATATTCCTTCTGATATCCAAAGAAAGATATATTAAGATATTTAAGGCTTTGCACCTTCAAAGTAGATTGGATGAAGAGAAACACATTAAATCTAATGAAGAATGATCTCATTCTTTTCTGTCAACTAATTTTTACCATTTTGAATGTCAAATCATTTGTAACTATAAATTTTCACTTACGCAAGTTTGTACATTGATCATTTCTGCTGTATTACAACATGTTTATGATCATTCAATAAAGCATTCCATGGTCTTATAATATTTCTATCTATTATGTTTAAATCATTGCTGCAACAGATGACTGGCAATCACTAGCTTAGTTATATATTTATAATATATATCTATAAATTGGCCGAGAGAATCTTATTAGTTTACAAGTAAAAAGTTCTTTCAGTAAAAAATTTCATGACTTCTGGATAAAGAACAAGATTTAAAAACCCAAATTTTCATGCCTTTTGGACGAAGAACAAGAGTTCTGTACCTTATTTTTCCTAAGGATGGGTTTTCTGAAAAAAAATCCATCAATTAGTATATGCTCTCACTCTTGGCCAAATTTATGCTCTCACTCTTGGCCAAATTTATGCTCTCACTCTCAACAATCTCAACAAATTCGGCTGAGGGTGAGAGCATACACTAATTGATGATTTTTTTTTTCATAAAACCCATCCTTAGGAAAAATAAGGTACAGAACTCTTGTTCTTTGTCCATAAGGCATGAAAATTTGGGTTTTAAATCTTGTTCTTTGTCCAGAAGTCGTGAAATTTTTTACTGAAATAACTTTTTACTTGTAAACTAATAAGATTCTCTTGGCCAATTTATAGATATATATTATAAATATATAACTAAGCTAGTATTAAGCCATTTGATGTAGCTTTCCATTTGATTCCTATGGGGTATTCTAACTACCTCCATGATCTATATAATGTTCCTAATAGCCATTAAGGGTTCATCTTCATTAAACATGTCATGGAGATAATCCCTATTTCTATTTGTTTAATAGTGATGATCTCATCTATGCTCACTTTGATGTCTTTCATCTTGCATTTATGTTCTATTTATATATTCATCTTGATCCCTTAAGTATCTCTATCTCTATACCTATGTTCATCTTTATCAAAACTAGACATTGAAGAGGAAGAGGAAGATGGTGAACTAAGGGAATCACCATGGCTCCTATATCTTCCCCTATGATCCCTTGATTTATCTATTCTAGGATTGAAGAAGGCCCTAGGCCTTAAAACCTCCTTGTTCTATGACTTGCTCCATCCCTTCTAGGATTATCTATGACAATTGAACATAGTCCTTGAATGTAGTAAGGGTCTAAATGAGCATATGAGACCCCTGTGTTTAGTGATTCTCTCCAATTCTCTTTAATATAGATCCTACCAATTTTCCTACTAGTGTCCTCATCATGTGATGCATTATTGATCCTATTTGAAGAAGACATGTTTTTATTTGACAACATGTGTGACTTAAAATATTAATATTTTTGAAAAGATAAATCATTAATATGTATATAGTGATCATTTATAATATAACTAATTTAGATCACTCACACCATCCTTAGAAATAGTGCCAATGATGAGTAGCAAGTACCCCCTACACACAACTATACAAATCACAAGTGTTCATGTGCAATCTAGTCAAATTTTGTAGATGAAACTAGTGTGGTATCAATATTGTTAAGCATTGATCATAAATCATTATCTTTCAACTTAGACTAGTGGTAGTTTTGTCACATATGGTTTAGTCCAAAGTGAGGCATATGATTATTGATGTTGTGCAACCCTTAAACTAACTAAATAATCATGTAGAAATTAATTATTTAAACTAATTAATAATAAAAGATAAATCCTAAACTATCCTAAGGGCAATGAATTTCCATTTCTACCTTCCATACATATCCTGAACTTACATATCGACTACTAAGGTTACCAAGTGTTATGCTACTCAAAAAACCAAGCAATAACACTGCTAGGATTACCAAGTGAATATGTGTTTACACTCAAAAGTAGTCATTCTTATTTCCTTGATTGATTAACATGCATGGAAATGTAAATGTTAACTAAGTACATAGAAAATACATTACATTGAAAGTAAATCTATTCTAAGTCAAAGTGTTGCAATGAATAGGGATCAATCTTGATCTTATTGTCATTTATGAAATTTGTCCAGGTACAATGCCACTTAAATAAGATATTGTAAAACTAACTAAAATCCACACTATGGGGACTTATTGACTATTCTATAAGATTATAGAATAAAAATGCAAGAGTTTGGCTATACTACTAAGGAATTGGTGATGCATACACAGTGGATGCTTGCATATTTATAGGCAAATATAGGCATTATGTTGATAGGAATGCATTAACATATTTAGTTTCATTGATGAGGTTGTGTCAATGAGGATGAGTTGATGAGGCTGTGTCAATAGGGATGCACCAATGAGGCTATGTCGATGAAGTTACCCAGAATATCAAGTCTCATCATTCACAAATGTACTAATTAGCATAGTAAGAACAGGATCATATCATCTTCATGTTGAAAGTGAGAAATAGAACAATGAGTAGCATGAAAATAGAATGTGTTAATTGTATTTACTACATGTAGTAGAAGATAATCAACATGTATCACTAGAATGTTGTTGAATAAATTTATTTAGAAGAACATGATAAATATTTAATCAATATTTATATGGGTTATTTAAACTACCAATGCTGGTTTTAGGGAATTATATAGAAGAAGTGTTAAAGTAACATGATTATTGAATGCATCTGTTATACATGAGATTTATTATTAGTGATGAATTTTACATAAGTTAATTTTTCTAACAGATTCTTTGTCTCTATATAATTGCAATAAAATTTCAACTTCATCATTAATTTTAAATTACTTAGAATTTAACCTTAAACTTATAAATCAACATTGAATTTAGTGTAGGGACACCTCTTTTGATCCCCTTATTCTTTCCTACATGTATGTTTTGTGGGTTCTAGGCTTTGTGGAGATGTCTTAGAAGTCAAGGAGATGTCTTGTATAGGAGCTAGGACCATGCAAGAGATGTCTTGAATTCTAAGGAGGCATCTTGGCTAAATTAAGACTTCTCAGAGGAGACATCTCCTAAATTAATGAGATGTTTCAAGAAATATGTCTTATGAAAAAAGGAGATGTCTTCTCCATGGAGAAGATGTCTCTCAAAAATAGCATGTCTTTTGCAAAAGTTGTATTTTTCTAGAAGATTATCCAAGAAGGTTAGAGATGACCCATACAACTAGGAAACTTTTATAATTAGCCTTTCCAATTCAAGAAACAACAAAAGATGGTAGGAAAGGATGGAAAACATCAAAGGATCTTCAATTTGAGCTTGAGGAAGGTTTCCTTGGATTTTCTTGTCTTGGGTCCTTAATAAATCTATGGATTGTTCATGCTTGTAAGGAAATATAGAGAGTTGATAGAAGAGATGACATGAGGTTCAATTGTGTAGACCTGTGTATTCTAGTCTTGTTTGTGAGGTGAGATCTCACTCCCAAGTTGTGGAAAAATCTTTCTATTAGTTGTGTCTTGGATTGAAAACAACCATTGTGTGGTTGTAAAGCCTCATGCTCTATAGCATCATTTGAGTGTTTAGAGAGTTTTGAATGTTTGTGCATTTTGGGAATCCTATTGTAATCTTGTAATTAAATAATTGAAGATATCTAGTTTTCTTATTTTCTAGCAAATTAATTATCTTTTCATAATATCTGGATTTAGTCTTAGGTGATTAATTATTGGAGGGAACCTACTCTAGTGTTATTAGTATTAGAGATTTGTGTTGATTTTTGTTTGGAATTAGTTGAGGATTTTGTTAATTTTAGGTGGCACCTAAGAAGAAATAGGTTCAAACCCTGCATAGAGACATGGTGAGCATGAAGTACTCCTTCTAGATGATGGTTGTTCAATTGGATGAAATTAGTGAAAAGGTAGACAAGAACGTCAATCTTAGCCATATCTAGACACATGGAGATGATGAGCATGCATGGTCAAATGAAGAAGTTTCACAACGAGGGGGAGACAAAGTGGATGATGAGGAAGGACACTTTAGCTATGGAAGTGTAGAAGCTCATTAGCCAAGGATTCCAATGAGAGGGAATCCTCTTTCTCATAGGAGAATTCTTAGAACTCCAACCATGATAAATACTTCTTCTCTAGGCAAACTTGATGAGGAAGATGAGGCAAGACTTTCTAGAGCATTCAAAAATATTGCAAGACTTATGTATGTGGAATTGAAAACTTTCAACGATGTAGTCTTATTAGGGACAAGAGAATATTATGAAGTTGAAATTCCTAAGGCAAGGTGACAAGGATATGAAAGAATTCTACATCAAATGTTATGATTTATTTCATTAAGATAAAGTGAATTGGTAAGAATATGAATAGTCTTTAGTATTTTTACAAGTTCTCAAAATGATGTACCAGCAGGAGTTATCTTTTTATGAGCCACAAACTCTTGATGAGGCTTATGGTTTAGCACTCAAGGCTAAGAAGAAATTAACTAGATTTCAAAATAGGAACAAACAAACTTCTAAGGAGAAGAAGAAGGGACCCAAATATGAAAAGAAATCCAAGTACAAAACTAAAGACAAGGATGGTAGCATGACAAGAAAACTAAAAGAGGTGATGAAAAGGATAGAGCCAAGAAGGACCACAACATGGGAGGTAAGGGTCAAGGTAGCAACTCATCAAAAATTTAATGCTTCAAGTATGGAGAATGGGAATACAAGCAATGGAAATGTTCACTTCTTAAGATAGCCAAGGACAAAGATGTTTCAACCATGGAGGTGGAAGAGGCATCAAGCCAAGATTTTCAAAGAGGTAATCCTAATGCTCCAAAAATTGAGGAAGTTTCTCAATGAAATTCTCATGCATTCATGAGGAATGTGAATATAGGAGATCTCCATAATAGAAAATTGTTATTTTAGGTTAGGGCTAGATGCTTTCTTAGTGGAGAATGGATTCATGTTTTCATTGGAGGAGCCCAAGAAAATGTTACTTCTTCTAGGATAGTTGCTAGGTTGGGATTGGTAACTAATCCTCAACATAGATCTTATAAGGTGCATTGGTTATTGTTGATAACAACTCTCCCATGCCAGCACAAGACCATGACCAATAAGTTTTAATCCCATGAAAATTAAAAATCCTATGGATTTTCTAACCATGCATATTATTTATGATGGTATTATGGATAAAGTAGAGTAAGCGCAACAAATCGGTAGTAATTGTTACTTTCAGTGTAGTGTTGTTTGTGCAGTAAAATACTGTGGATATAAGAAGTGGGATGGTGATAACGATTAAGACTTGATAATATTTGTATGTACCCATTAATTAAGGAGAAGGTTACGAAATTTTGGACTTAAGTCAAAGAGGATATGACCCCATTTAAGCTATTCCTGAAAAGACTTTGTAATGGCCAAATGTTTGCTAAAAAGTGACAGGAGAAAAAGCAGCCATACAAATTGCATCAAAACGTGATTTCTGAAATTATGTTTGTTGCCGGAAGGTGGTGTGTTTGTTGCCGGAAGCTTCTTTGTAGGGCTATTTATAGAAAACAAGCTGTCGTAAATGCCAAAGTTTTATAATTGTAGTTTGTCCAAGTTTTAAAATTTGAATAAAATGAGCTGTTATATCTTTTTATTGGAGAACTGTTTTCTTAATTGGTTTTTAATAATTGATGTGAAAATGCAGTATGAACTTACGTTGCTCATGTATGATTGCGAATATCAGTTTTGGCGTGAAAACCAACAAATCGTAAAAGATGAACTTAGAGGACCAAGGCATTGGTGACGTGTTGCATGAGTCGTAGGTTTCGAATTCTATGCATTTCCCAGCAGATACGGTAAAAGAGAAGAGCTGGAATTGAATAATGTACAACAGAGTTTCTTGTCAGAACAAAATTTTTGATTTTTTTCCCAAGATATCCAAGTTGTGTAAAATGTTTGGCATTATCATCAGATCAGAAAATCCCTTATAATTCTGCTGGCATTCATTAACAGAGTGATTAAAAACCGAGACCGTTGAGGTTGTGCATTTAAGGAATTTTGACTCTAATATACTCACAATAGTAAAATTACACAGTAGTATTGCAGCTGTTTGTCACTTTAAGAAGGTAACTATGACTTGTACAGAAGATATCTGATGAGATCTTCACAGTTGTATTGCATGCCCTGACATCCTACTACAAACTGTGATAGACAAGGCGACACAACTGTGCAGTGACTTGCCGCCGACGTTGAAGCAGCTATGGCGAACGTCGGTGGGTATTCTGGGTGCCAGCAACCTAGTGCCAATGAAGACCAAGGGAATCCGCAGCTCCACAGACGCTTATTGCATAGCAAAGTACGGTCACAAGTGTACGGTCACAAGTGGATCCAAACCGGAACCATCACCGACTCCTTCCATCCTCGGCTTCTGTATTTCTAGGTTCTCCTGAAAGTTCAGAATCTGGTTTCACACCGTATGGCAAACTGGCATTGAGGCTTTGAATAAGGTATGGAGCACTTTTGATTGGTTCACTTGTTCATATATATATATATATGTGGGGGGCGTCTGGTGTGAACAGGGTTGTCATGAATGCAACAGACCCGCAGAGACACAACTGGTGGAGTCGTGAAAAGCGGAAAAGACATGTCAGAAAACTGCGAACTGGGGTCTCTGCAAGCTTCAACCTACGACGACTGTGACTATGAGCGACATTTACAATGAGAAACTGTGTTACAGTCAATGCTATGGATGTTTGACCGAGATATCTTAGAATACCGTGTGCGCTTGCAATCCGGTTCATGGTCAAGTCATGTAAATCGTAAACGAACAGGATTACACTTGATGAAAAATACCACCAATGGAGAATGAAAATACCGCCGGTGGACAATGAGAATCATAGATTTTGAAGATTTGTCTAGCAGCACCAATCAAGAAAGCCCGTCCCAGGTATTCTAGAAATGCTTAACAGATGATGCTTCACATCATTGCGCCATTATGTCAAGGATTTGAGCCATGCTTATTTTGGCACTATTTTTAAAATTATTCAGAAAATATGTAGGCGTTTTAAGTTGTAGATTTCTTAACATTGATGGTGAAATCACAAATAATGTTTTTTTTTTAACTAGTATTAGCTTCTTTCATAGCTTTGATATTTTCAATTTTGTTGGATTTTGCAAAGATAATGGTTCTGTAGATTTTGTAGTTTTTAGATTTATTAAATTTGTTGTAACAAATACAAAACTAGGATGAAGAGGTAAACCTTTGTAGGCCATTGTAGTGCTAGTGAGGAAATCTTTTGAAAATTGTATGCTTTTAGAAAGAATTGATAATCATAAACAATATGTTTGGCTAAAAATATTATGCCATCATGTTATGCTTTTCTTTTCGTATGCTTTTTTGCTCCTAGAGAAGCTACATTGTATGTTTCTATAGAGTTATATCGTGACCATCCTTTTCAATTCTTAGGTAAAGATATTGTAGAATTTGCAGCAAAAGGTTCAGTATTTGTTTGTGGAGATTTTAATGAAAGGATAGGTTTAGAGCAAACAAAAATAATTCAATAGCAACATAATGTTGGCAAATTAGATATTGTTGAAGATCACAACTAGACTGGACATTCCTTAGATTGCACTATTAATAAAATGAACCAACTATTAGAATGGACAAAATTTTTTTATCTTTTGATTTGCAATGGACTTGCTACATTTCTTCAATCTTCATCATTTACTTTCACATGTGATGAGTGGTGAGGTACCCCTATGTCCAATCATACGAATCACTAAGGTGTTCATGTGCAGTCTAGTTGAATTTCATGGATTCGTAGTGTTCTCGCACACAAGATTCAATCCAGAAGGTGAATCTAATCGTGGAACAATCGTTGTCTTCCCAACTACACTTGTGAGGCGCAGTTGTATGGTTAAGTGTAATTGAGGCACATGATTTTTATTATTTTATATTTTGTTCGCCTAAGGTTGGTAATAGATTAAGAATAAATTGATTAACTAATTTAACTAATTTACTTGGTAATTAATACCTAACTATCCTAACATAAGCATTTGGTCCCACTTTCCCTACACATCCTAAACACGTACAACATTAGTGGACGACTAAGCGTTAAGCACTACTGGGATTACCAAGTGTTATACGTATGCTAGAAGTGGTCATACTTATGTATGCTAGTCTATTTAGCTTAATTAATTAATTACTTAAAGTCTTAATTATCTTATCTTAATTAATCACTTAATTAATGAAAACAATAAATGTATAAATAAATCATTAAGCTAGTCCACATGTTGCAAGGTTTATCAAAAAAGCTCATCTTTATCGTCGTACACGTTGCGGTGCTCACGTACAATAATGCTTGAATAAAGATCCGTACACTCCTTGACTCTTGGTACGGGTACTTGGAAAATTATTTTATCTCTCATGGAAACAATTTGCAAGAGTTTTGCTAGCAACTAAAATTCTAACTCCCCTTTAACACAGTTGGAGTGTTATATTTATAAACCTGATAGCGTGCCACATCGATGCGTACATGTCAACATGGGAACCCCTACATTGACATAGCCCATTAAAGACACTTCATCAACATGAACTCAAGGTAACTCTTGGATTGATTTACTTTTATGTTCTTATAAAGATATTGATTTTATTAAGGAGTTGAAATTTGAAGAAGATTTAGTGGAGTATTGCTATCATCATGTTTAGTCTTTGTTGCAAATTCCAATTGTTTCTCACACAACAAAAAATAAGAATAGAGTTTCTCACACAACAATAAGAGGCATTCCCAAAACTATTGGTTCATTCCTTTTATGTTCTTCTAGAGTTTCACCTCTCTTTGGTGCTTCTCTGCAACTGTACTCTAAATTTATTCTTTATAATACATTTTATTTTTGGGGTCCAACACCTCCCTCCCCCACTATCCCAAAACATTTTCATTAGAACAATTTAACTACAAGTACACTTTAAGATAGTTAGCCAACATGATACTTTTAGAAAAGTTTTAGAATAATATAACATGTCTCCTTGACCACTTGAGTCACCTATCATTGGCAATAATGGTGGCTTATTATGTGTTTTTGGGGCTAGGTGTAGAGGAGGTGACAAGGGGTGTTGGAACCAAAGCTATACCACTATATGTACCCTTGGGACAATACATAATTGAAGTAAAGTAGAACATAATTGAAATTGAAATTTATTACATCCATAGACCTTCTAGATCCATTGGATAGTAAAAATATATATATGTTATGAGTTATGTTCACATGTTCATGTCTTTTGATAAAATTGTACATCTTATTATGTGTAGCACAAATCATGATTTTAGTTTTTTGGACATTAACTCTCATTTCTAAATGTTGACCAATGTCATCAATATTATAAAGTGTTGTTGCAACCCTTTCATTAACTTTGAAATTAAGATAACATCATCATCTTAAAGTTAAAAGAAAGCTCACAACCCAACTCAAATTCAGACCTACCTATCCCGAATTGATACCACCACCAAAATCGTGCTTTGCTATTCAAGATATTTTAGGTTGATGCATCCTGTGGGCCTGTGAGCAATGAAAATTAAAGTATTAAGCACAATCATCTTTCCTTCTCAAATGTTTACGCGCTTTGAATTCAATGCCTTCGTTGTCAGTTGCAACTTGCAATTGCCCGCTCGTCACTCAACTACCAGATCAGGCGGGAACAGAAATCTGAAGAAACTGCTGCTCACAGAAGATCACATTATTAATCCTGTTTTTCTGTTAATCACATCACGGCTGCTTACAAAACGCCCACACGGTGATCCACATGACGGCAAATGGTCCTGCACCTGCCGGCTAGAACCAGTTCAACCACAGGCAGACCCACCGGCTCCGTTTTATCATAATACTTATGTTTATGTTTTATTACGTCTGCCTTGATGGATCTGTGAGACCAATAAACCTGTACAAAACCCATGATTGATAACAATAAAATAAGTTTTGGTGGCCGGCAACTGAAACTAGCTGATGTTGATCTGAAGGTCTTTGCGTCATGAAAATCCTTTTAAAGAGCTCTGACCCAAAAATAGGGAGGGCGGGTTAACCAAGATATTTTTAATACCGTGTGCGCTTGCCATCCGCATCCGATCAATATAATCAAATCATGGAAACCAACAGGATTACACTTAAAGGAATATATTACTGCTGTAGAATGAAAATCATGATCCTGAAAATTACTCTAAAAAATCTAGCTAGGTACCAAGCAAGCTGCTCCCATGTCTGAAGCTCCCATATCTTTTAGAAAGGCATTCACATAAATCTTTACAAGAGGCTTCATTAACCTCAGTTGGACCATTATATGAAGATGATGTGAACCATAAATCTTCAAAGACCACATTAACCTCTATTGGCATTGGCCCATTATGCCAATGATGCCGGTGTTTGTTTAAGTATAGGTGTATTATTTACTTGGAACAATGCCTTCAAGTTAATAACGTGCTTGTACCAACTAAGCTACCATACTTAGAAGTATGTTGTAATTAGATAGTTCAAGCACCAACTAAGCTATGGCAAACAGTCCTCTTTCAAGTATATCATTGCATTTAGATAGGTGAAGTGATGCCAGTCCAAAAGCTCTTTGAAGCATTGATCTATGTTCTACATGAAACTGTGGGTGAGAATTTACTATGAGACTTCTTAAAATTGATATTTGGAAACCAATAACATTGTTCACAGTGTATAAATCAAGTGCTTTGCGAATCAAATCTTTCATCCTTCAAGTTAAATCATTTGTTAAATCCCTTGATAGGCACCAAATCATTCACCATACATTGTAGGAAAAATATATGCCTACTATGTTTTTCTCTTTCTTAGTTTTTTCATTTATATTAACATTTTCAATTTACTAAACATTTTTCTATTGTTGACATCTCTCTATTTTCTAATTTCTCATTCCTCTTTACTTTATTAATATTTTCAAGTTTTTGAATTTCTCTAGTGCTTTTATGGTCTTATTTCTAATTGCGTAAGTCATAATTTCATTTTTTTTTGACATAGAATACATGGTTTTGCAGTTCAAACATCTTAAAGTTATAAGACTTCATTCCATATTGTCCACTTATATTATTTTTTAATGATATCTTTAAAGCTCTTAGTTCATTTATTTCTATTGACCAATAGATCCAGAGGGTCTATATACATGATAAA
Organism: Gnetum montanum; assembly: GCA_015680685.1. NCBI lineage: Eukaryota > Viridiplantae > Streptophyta > Gnetopsida > Gnetales > Gnetaceae > Gnetum > Gnetum montanum. The sequence goes on from MNCI01008530.1 coordinate 27,843, forward strand.
ATTTTAGTTTCAATTTATTTATAATAATGAGTAAAACCAATCCAATCATCCTTTGACTTTCCACTCTAAGATGAAATGATTGTTATAAATTCAATGTAGTTCTTACATCTTTAATAAACTCTAATGAACTTGCATGGTCACCATGTAAGGTGGATGAAGACAAATATGCCTTGATTCTCTCTAAATATTTATGCCTTGTTATATTCTTATTCTTGTTTATGTTATAGTTGGTCCTTTACCTATCCCCACCAAAATAAACTACCTTATCCCCTTTTTAATTTTGGGTTTATTTTTGTAACCTAAGCAATATATAAGGAGATCTAAGGAAGCATCCTTGATACACAACAATATAACACAATAATGGCCAATGCCTAACTGTAATCCTCCCTTGCAATTCTTCTCCATTTTTCTCATTGATTCTCTCTTTGCTTCAATCTTCAAGTAGTGCTACTGCTAATGGTCTAAGAGATGATTTTCTACTGGGGTTTTTCACCTTGAAGGTTTTCCCCAAGGTAACTTTGTGTCTTTTTAATTTTTGCAACTTTCTTTAAATTTAATATTATATTGGTGCAAACCACTCCAATCATCCTTTCATTTTCCACTCTAAGATGAAGTGATTGTTATCAATTCAATGTAGTTCTTACATCTTTAACGAACTCTAATGGACTTGCATGGTAACCAAACCTAAAATGAAGGATGAAGGCTGAAAAATTGATGAAAAACTATGGCATTAAGGGATTTGTATGTAAGCTCTTTGAAACATTTTTATTAAGTGCAATTATCATTTATAAATTACTACATTGATTAAACATAAAATAAAAATAGCATATGACAAATTAATAATATGACATTCATTGGAAGGGAATTTGAGCTATGTCTTAAGGTGTGCCTCTATCATTTTCATTCTTATTATCTTGATGCCTTTATCCTATCTATGATGCGCTAACCATTAGGTAGGCGGAGGATTTGGTAATGACTTACTATGATTGGCTATCTACGTAATATCATAATTCCTAAAAATATATTATTATTGAATGCCCAAATGACATGTGCCTCTACATACCCCTTGAGATTAAACCTATGATTTGTAGACCATAAGTACACCTTAAGGCACATTGCCAATAGGATACATTAGAGTAATTATATAGAAATATAATGATGTCTCAAGGATTACTTGAAGTGGCAACTCATTATTTAACAAAAAAATGAGCTAACCGCTTGAGCCAACCGCTTTAGCCACCTATCATTGGCTATAGTGTTACACTAACTAAATTTCAAAAGGGTGTAAAATATTTTTATTAGATGCATTGAAGATGAAGGCATAAACACCTTATTCTATGTTACTTTTGGAATGTTACTTACTCCCATTAGAAGTTGAAGATCTCTTTCAATACATTAGCTATATTCTAGAAAAAGTTGACAAACCAAATTTTTCAAATCAATTATTAAAAATACAAAAGAACAACGATGAACTTTTCAAGGAATCATCATCATCCTAACCTTGTCCCAATAAAATAGGGTTGACTACATAAGTTCTCTTTTGCCATTCATCTCTATGAAGAGCTAGATCTTTATTGATTTGTGATTTCTTTAAATCATCTTCAATCACTTTTTCCTATGTCCTTTTTGGTCTTTCTTTTAGTGGCTTTCTTGGAACAATGATGTAGTAACCTTTTCTTAATATGGTCATTATTTGATCTTTTCTGCACATGCCTAAACCATCTAAGACACTATTTTTATATCTTATCTAAAATAGAAATAGCTTCAAGCCTTTCTCTAATATGTCTATTGTGCAATTTATCTTTTCTTATAACATTCAACATACATTTAAGCATTTGCATATATCCCACATTAATTTGTTGTTTATGCTTCTTTTGTACTACCCAACATTCAATGCCATATAAAATAGTAGGCCTAATGACTATTCTATAAAATTTTCCCTTTGGTTTTATTAGGATTCTTTTATTGCATTTTTATAAAACAAAGATGATTTTTTGTTGGAATACAATACCTAAGGACATGGAATATCTTATGGGAGGTAGTGCAGAGTAAGCACATACACAAGTTAGTTAAGAAGCAAGTGCTAGAAAGTTATGGTCAAAGTGGAAGATAAGTAATTTTACTTGGAGCATATCAAAGACAATTAGAAAGAGTTAAAAATTTCTTATCTTACTTCTAAAATGCCAATAAGAACTTACTACATACCAAAAAGCTTCAATTGAGTTCATATCAACTTAGGATAGAAAATGGGAGATAGATTAACCTTATAGAGAAGAGCACACATACAAGTTATGTGAGTCAGGAGCTCTTTAGGATAAGGGACATATTTTTCTTAATTATCCTTTAAATAAGCATCTTAAACAAAAGTATACATCATCAGTATAATCTATTTTTAATGTATTCACTGGTGTTTAGCTAGTTTATTGAATCTATTTTTATTTGAATGTACTGTAATGTTTTTTTTGTCTACATATATGTAATAAAATGTTTAATTTCAATTTCAATATATGTGATTATGCATTTAGATATGCTAAGTTAGAATTAATCCTTGATTCTATGACCTATAAAATATTTTGTGATAGTTAAGCACCAACTGATACAACTAGTGAATTTGAATCCTACCAGCTTTCTTTTCATAGAGTTTTGTGAAAACACCAAAACAAAACACAGAAATGTTAGTGCACAAAGTTAGAGCAATCCCACGACCCTACCCAAATTGAGACCTCCCTATCCAATATATTGTCCATGTTAAGGTAAGCAAAGCGTGGTCTTCTCTTAAGTATGAGTTGTTGCTTGATAGCTAAAGTGATGTTGGTCCAAAAGCTCTTGGAATCATTGACGTATGTTCCACAGAAAACTGTGGGTTATAATTTCCTATTCAACTTGTTAGAGCTAACATTTGGAAACTAATAAACTTGTTGACCCCTTACATAAATCAAGTCCTTTGCAAAACTATCATCCCTTAGGTTAAATCATTTGTTAAATCTACTGATATTTAGCAAATCGCTTATGATACATTATAGGGAAAATATATGCTTACTACATCTATCCCAGCCATAGTTCATGGAAAAATGTGTTTAATTGAGAAAAATTAATAAACTAAAATTTTCTATTTTCTAGGCATTTTTCTATATTTTTATTTTTTCTATTTTTATTAACATCTTCACTTTACTAAACATTTTTTAATTTTTGGCATATCTCTATTTTTTATTTCTGAATCCTTTTTACTTTGTTAATATTTTCAAGTTTTTAAATTTCTTTAATAATTTTATGGTCTTATTTTTAATTGCTTAAGTCATAATTTCATTTTATTTTGACATATAAACATCATGAAGTTGCAGTACTTCATTCCTTATTATCCACTTAGAGTATTTTCTTGATGATGTTTTCTAAACTAATAACATATATATTTCTATTGTCCAATAAACCAATAAAGTCTACAAATGTAATAAAATTTTAGTTTCAGTTTATTTATAATAATGAATACAACCATTTCAAACATCCTGAAAAAGTCAAAAATGTCACCATAATAATATCGTAGTTACGATATCATATCTACAATGTCGTAGTAATGATATCATACCTATGATGTTGTAGATTCGATATTGTATCTCATGATACATTATCGTATAAATGACATCGTGGGGTGCATGCTAACCTATAAAAGCAACACTTAGGCACATGAATCCACAATAGATTTGATAACATAGTAGTAGAACTCTTTCAATTTGTTTTTGTAATTTTAGCTTTCAATACTTAGTAGTGTGTGCTACAATGTGATGTTAAGTGATTGACTAAAGTCTTTATTCAAGTGTGATGTACTTGGACACATTGCATGATTGGAAATAAATATCAAGATTACTTTTCATCATTGCAACAACACTTAGTTTTATTTCTTCTTTCATTAGTTCAATGTTTACTATTTTTAGAGTTACTGATTTACTAATCTTGAGCACTTAAGTGTAACTATTTGGTAAACCAGTAGTCCTATCACTTGGTACACCTAGCAATGTGGTACTTGGTAATCCTAGTAGTAGTTACATGAAGTCCAAGGTGTAAATGAAAGGTCAAGACTGGCTGCTCATTGCATAGGCTAGATTAGATTTGTTTACTTAGATTTAGAAATTATTCCATTTACTTCATGTTCACTAGGCATAATATGGCCAATACAGCATCTTCTATCATATACCTTATTATGAGTTAAACCATACACATTGAATTTACTAGCTCACATGGGAAGACAATGATCATGAACTCTAATAAATTACTTCCATAGTCACAGTGCCTTGTCTATGGAATTTGACTGAGATCATGTGTGAACACTTGTATCTCATATGCTTGAGTGTTGGATACTCCACTGCTCATCATGGGTGCCATTTTTGAAAAATAAGTTAATGTTATGCTAAGTAATTGATTTTTCAATGTTCGTTGTATCTTAAAATTAAAGTCAAATCTAACAATCATAAGTAAAGAACACTTTTAACATAAGCTGTCTAAAACTATAATATGGCTTCACATAATGATCAACCATCACCTGCCAAGGAGATAAGAAGAAGTAGTGATAGAATTGTTGATGAAGAATAATGGGGGATGTCAATGCAGACACGAATCACTTATGCTCACACTGATTCATACCATCTAGACTTTACTTTCATCTTCCATTAGGATACGCAAATGAGGTGGAGAGACATATAAGGTAGCATAGTCCTACCTCCAAAATGTGCAACATTAAACATGCTACAAACTGTCCTAAAGGCAATGCATTTGGACTAGATTTAGGAAGGGTATCATGTGACTCAACACGTGGCTAGACGCTATGAATCCACAAAGGAGTAGATGTGAAGAGATGTTGCCATGAAGATCAAACATATACATAGTAAAGGGAAGTAGACCAACACTTCTATTGTCATAGAAGAACTTAATGTTGGTCAATTCATTTTAGAACAACTCCACCAAAACCATGAGTATCAGTGAAAAAAAAACCTATCATCATACTAGAGGAACCTATCAAAGCCCAACTTCATTATACTCTAGTAGATACACAAAAGGGGGAGGCCACTAACTCAAGATACAAGCAGGACTCTAAGTTAAGGGCTTCTGCCAAATCTTATAGAGAAACATACAAGAGTCATGAAAGGAGAACTAGCTGACACTGTTCTCCTACTACCTCATCAACCTCATCACGATTGTCAGAGGACTCTGACAAGAGAAGGCACAAGTACCAAGACTCTAATAGGGATGAAAGGCAAACTCATAGTCATCATGAAAGATATTCAAGGTACTCTAATTCATAAGATGGAGAGCATAAAAGAAGAAGAATAAGAGATAGAAGACAGGATCAAAAGAGGCATGAGCATAGAAGGGATCACCACTACAACAGAGCATATGAACCCGATCATGATGATGAACCCCTCATGGCAACCCAAAGCATGATCAATATTCAAGAAGCTCTCTACATACTAACCAAGCACCGTGAGAGATAGATGAATATAACGACTAGATATGAACAATACCCTGATTTGAAGGTGGTTACAATGCTAACCCACAACATCACCTTCAAGCATTCCAAAATGCTTGTGCCCTTCAAAACATAGAGATTGATTGGTAGCTATTGAAGCTATTTCCTAGAACACTAGTGAAGGAAGTGGAAAGTTGGTACAAGTCACTATAACCTAAATCCATCAGACACTAGAGTACCATGCTTGAAATCTTTAATAATAAATATAAAACCTATTCACAAGTATCAAATCTATGAAAACAAATCCAGGTCAAGAAACAAGGGACTCACAAAACCCTTGATGCGACAATGAGTATATATTATTCATTGTTACACAGATGCCCAAGCCATAGATTTTAATCAAAGGAATAGCTTGCACACATCATAGATGGTCTAAGAAGTAAAACTAAAGAGACCATTGGGATTTATGCCCAGAAAAGATTATCAAAATTGATCATCCATTATATTCAAAGACTAACTGATCAAGTGGAAAAAGAGTAAGGAGAACTTAGAAAGAGGGAATCAACTGAACAATACAATAGGGATCCATCAATAAGAGAGAGAGATGCACATGTGTGTGATATCCCAGTAGAAGAAACCTTGGACTAGGTAATCCAAAAAGAGATGTTACCAATCCAAAAATCTATGGTCAATGTAGCAGAATAGGTGGCAAAAATGTGGAACTTAGTCAATGAAAGGTATACCACAATGTTAAATATTATGGAGGAAAGAGTAGACCAAGCCTTTGTAAGAGGAAAAGACAAAAGGAAGAAGAAGGAACTTGGATGTAAAGGAAAAGTTGCTTTAGTAGCAAAGGTCTTAGATATCAGCTTTATAGATGATGATGGTTGCATTGTGTGCTAGTATGAACATCCTATGAAATGTTGTTTGATTATGATGCATATGCAGCAAATGGGGGCATATGCACTTGACCCCAAATTTGTTCAAAAAAAGATGTCCAAATGGTTACTTTATCCTCAAGGTAACTACCGATAGAACCTTCAACCAATGTACTATCCTAGTAGAGCCTTGCCATAGCTGTAGGAGCACTATTATCAGTAGTGGCAATAGCCTTTATCATGGGCTACGCCACCACATCACCAGCAATATCCATACCAAAAGCTAGATTTGTATGGATATTTTGTCTAACATCTAGTATCCCCTAATCATGCTATTGCGCTCGGGCTCCATAGTACTATTTAGTGAAATACCATAAATTGATGTTGCCAAGGATTGATCCCAACTCATATGTGCATTCACTGATAGCTGAACCTTCTACTTAACACATAAATCCTATGCCACTAGTGCCACCTCTTGTCATGAAGGGCGGCTTGCCATCAAAACCCCAATTGAAGAATTCTACAAAGGTAGTCAATATGTATGATGGGAAGGTTACTTATGAGTCTCAACCTAGGAAATGACTATTTTTCAGAACAAGTAGAAAGAAGAATTAGCATATGGGAAGCATGTCTAATTCTCCCACATCCACATCAAGTCCTTCTCAATGTAGTAAGCTTTCAACTTCATCAGGTTCAAATGTCATAATTTTCATACTCACATAAATAGTAACTCATTGGATCAAGGTAAGGGCTCTCTCATAGAAAAGAACTAATCCAATAAGTCCATTAATTTATCTCTAAATATTAGGAAACAAATTGTGCAAACCTCTATTAGATTCTAGGTTTGGAGTAAATCTCATATCTCAAGACATGTACTAGGCCCACAACTAAAGAAAAATAACATTTGTTTAGGGCTTGCAGACTAGTTAATCATAGTTCTACTTGGACAAGTGAATGATGTGATTACTACCATTAGTGGATGGTCTTATCCTATTTATTTTTTAGTTATTTACATGGGGAAAAACAAGGGAGAATTTTCAATTATTATGGGAAGAGCTTGGCTTAGCATCATGAATACTAAGCTTGGAATTTGTGATTTGTCCTTGGAAATTTCCAAGGAAGATGAAGCTAGAATCATACATAGATGAAGGGCTCCATGTATCACATATAGTGATTAAGGATGAAATTATGTGCAAATAATTTGGGCTATTAAAAGAAAAGAGACTAACATGTGTAATCAATGCGTAGAAAAAAGATGTGTGCAAAATTACCTACATGCAGTTGCCACCCAACAAGAGGGCACCTAGTGGCTGATTACCAGTGAAGAAACTCAATATAATAAGTACATGGAACTAGAAGAATAGATCATTAGTACCTATGTTGTAGAAATAGGTAAGTTGGAATAGTTAAGAAAAAGACACTCTTACCCTTAGAATAATCATAAGGAAGAAATAGACTAGGGACACTTGGAAATCCAAAACACAATGGAATCAAAACCACTAGAATCGAAAGGCCTACCAGCAACGTTAGAATATGCATTTCTAAATAACAAGAAGATAGTGATTATCAACACCAACCTAGAAAAAGAACAAAAATAAAAACTACTAGAAGTGTTTAATAGATGGCTTACCGTGTTTGTGTGGTCTTATGATGAAATCACAGGAATTGATCTAAGGATTTGTCAACACTGGATCTACACTAATCCTACAGTCAAACCAAAACACCAACCTTAATGAAGGCTTAATCCTAAACTCAAGGAGGTAGTTAAGCAAGATTTGAAAAAATTGCTGAAGGAAAATTTCATTTCTCCAATTGTAGATAATGAATGGGTAAGTCCTTTGGTAATAGTTCCTAAGAAGTGAGGAAAATAACATGTCTGCATTGACTTTTGGCTATTGAATTCAACCATGTTTAAGGATCATTTTCTATTGCCATTTGTTGATAAAGTCTTAGATACAATTTTAGGACATGAGTACTAGATTTTCTTGGATGGGTATAGCATATATAATCAAAATATACATTACACTTGAAAACCAAGAGAAGGCCATGTTCACCAGCCCATGGAAAACATTTTCTTATAGATAGATGCCTTTTGGTCTTTGCAAAGCACTAGTAAGCTTCAAAAGACTATTCTTAAGCATCTTCCAGAAGTAAATAGGCAATGGTGTTGAAGTTTTTATGGATGATTTCTCAACATATAGGCTAGAGTTCAAACAAGCACTGGACTAGCTAGAGTAGGTACTTAAATGATGTGTTGAAACCAATCTAAAGCTCAACTAAACATTTTTAAATTTTTGGCATATCTCTATTTTTTATTTTTCAATCCTTTTTACTTTGTTAATATTTTCAAGTTTTTAAATTTCTTTAATAATTTTATGGTCTCATTTCCAATTGCTTAAGTCATAATTTCATTTTTTTAAAAACATAAAATACATGGTTTTTGAATATAAACATAATGAAGTTGCAATATTTCATCCCTTATTATCCACTTAGAGTATTTTCTTGATGATGTTTTCTAAACTCATCAAATATATATTTCTATTGTCCAATAAATTAACAGAGTCTACAAATGTAATAAAATTTCAATTTTAGTTTATTTATAATAATGAACATGACCACTTTAGACATCTTGAACAAGTCAAAAATTTCACCATAATGATATCGTACTAATGATATCCTATCTACGATGTCATAGTAACGATATCATATCTACAATGTTATAGATTTGATATTGTATCTCATGATACATTATCATATAAATGACATTGTGGGGTACATGCCAACCTATAAAAGCAACACTTAGGCACACATATCAGCAATAGATTTCATAACATAGTAGCAAAACGTTTTCATTTTACTTTTGTAATTTTAGCTTTTAGTACTTAGTAGTATGATGTTAAGTGATTGAACAAAGTCTTTATTTGAGTGTGATGTACTTGGACACATTGCATGAATAGAAATAAAGATCGAGATTACTTTCCATCATTGCAACAACACTTAGTTTTATTTCTACTTTCATTTAGTTTAATGTTTAGTATTTTCATAGTTACTAAATTACTTTCTATGCACTTTACCATTACTATCATTAAGTGGAATGAGTACGGCTGATCTCAAGCACTTAAGTGTAATTGCTTGGTAACCTAGTAGTACTATCACTGGGTACACCTAGTAGTGTGGTACTTGGTAATCCCAATAGTAGTTACATGAAGTCCAAGGTATGAATGAAAGGTTAGGACTGGTTGCTCATCACATAGGCTAGATTAGATTTGTTTACTATCACTTAGATTTAGAAATTATTCCATTTACTTCATGTTCACTAGGCGTAATATGGCCAACACAACATCATCTATCATATACCTCATTGTGAGTTAAACCATGCACATTGAATTTACTAGCTCACATGGGAAGACAATGATTGCAAACTCTAACCAATTACTTGCATAGTCACATTGCCTAGTCTACAGAATTTGACTTGGATCATGCATGAACACTCGTATCTCATATGGTTGGGTGTTGGCTACTCCACCGCTCATCACATCTTTTCATTTTCCAATCTAATAGGATGTGACTATTATAAATGTAATTTAGTTCATATATCTTTAACAAAAATTAATGAAATTGCATTGTCATCAAACCTAAAATGAAGGATGAAGGATGAGAAATTAATCGAATAATGTGGCATTAAAGCATTTGTATGTGGACTCTTTGAAACATTGTTATTAAGTGCAATTGTTAGAACTTGTGGTGAAGCATCACGACCCTGCCATGCCTCGTGGCTACCTCATGGTTGATAAAAAGTACAACTACAACCCATGGTTACCTCATGGTTTATTATTCTTAGCAAAGAAAATTCACCATGACTTAGTGTAATTGTGGTCCAACATTATGGCTTATGGTATTCAAAAAATTCAAAGTTCTTGTTTGTTGCATCAAATCATGACTCATGATACCTTCATGGTAGATTTGTGGTATTCAAAAAATTCAAATTTCTTGTTCATTTCATTAGACCATGACTCCTAGTATGCTTAGTTATCAAAATTTATTGTTTTTAATAAACTATGACTTGTGGTAAGCCTGTGGTCAAAGACCATGAGTCATTATAAATCAAACTTTCAACATTTTCATCAATTCTTAGAATTTTAATCACAAGGGCTTAACTTTGATGGGCAATGTTGAGTTATAAAGTTCTTATTGGATTATGTATCAAGGGTTTAAGGTTCTAATACCACATGCTCCCCCACACCACCCTCTAGTGCACCCACCATACACAACCCCTCCATTGCCCCTCACCTACCCCAATAAGTGACATGTATTTGATTATATCCCTTGAAATTAAACATATAGGGGTGGAATCCAAAATAAGTGAAACATAAGTACACCCCAAGATTTTATAAAAGTTTATAACTTAATGCTACCTTGTAGAATCAAACCTTTGACCTAGGGTTACCAAGCCAAGATTCAGACCACTAGGCTAACACCTCATTGTTGAAATTAAGCCTATGACTTGTATATCATAAGCCACTTGCTCCAACCAAGTAAGCAATGCCTCATTGATGAAGGTAAGTGTCTTTCAAGAATTGAAATTCATTAATCAAGGAAACTTTAAGTAATTTTGATGTCACTAGAAAAGTATGCAACCATTGTTTGAAGATATGCTTCTATTCAAAAAAAAGTGAAGAATAATTTTAACATGTGAAGGATAGTGAAATTAAAATTAGAAGAGGGACTACTTATAATACATATATGTAGTTCAAATGAATGTCAACTTTTTTACATTACTTAATGATCAGCCTATTATAGATGGCATAAAGGTGTAGGTAGTTCATGCACCTAAAGGTGTATGAGAGTGGCTCAATTCTTGCCTTACCTATTAGTGTGACAACAGTGAAGTTAACACCATACATTCTTGTTTCTTGCCTTACCTATTAGTGTGACAACAGTGAAGTTAACACCATACATTCTTGTTTTCATAAGTGATGTGGACAACACAATCAAGTGCTGTCAATTGAAATATTAAACAACTCAATCAGCGGAGGCTTTTATAATGTGGGACAGAACTCAGAAGAAACTGTAGCATACAATACAGGAAATCACATTATTAATCGTTTTTATTTGTTCCGTTAATCACATCACTGCTTACAAAACGCCCACGGTGATCCACATGATGGCACAAGGTTGGAACCAGTTGGAATACCAGCACAGCACAAGCTAAGGCCCCCTTTTATCGTAGTATTAAAGTAAGTTTGTGTGGCCGCCAAGCCGTGGCTTTCTGCGGTTATGCCTAAACATGGCCATTTAATCAAGCTGATGATACACTTTGAGTACCGTCACGCTGACTGTTATTGTTCTGAAGCTACAGTAATACACAATCAAGTTGCTGATATATAAGTCCTAACCAGTATTACACACTATTTTTCACTGTATGTAAAGTATCCGATTTCAGTTGAGAAAGAGAAACTGTAGGGGAATCATGTAGGTCCGTTAATAACCACCTCTAAAACTCAGTATAAAATTCTATTTTCTTTTCCAAGCCTTTGAAAATACATGTGGTATATTTACATTAGCAATTAATAAGGATGGGACTCATAATGATGGGATGATTATAGGGCCTATGTACCTCCTTTCCTCATTAGACTTAACAAATTGTTGATATGATGAGACCTTGTCCCTTCTCATAATCCTAAGGATTGATACATCTATTACATATCATCTATCTTTAGTAGCACTATGATACCTTAAAAACTAGCTTTGTCTAAGGTGATTGCTAATACTCTACATCACTTGTGAAACATCAAACATTTGTATGACTTGTTTCAAATTTTATTTTACAAGCAACACCAATGGATGTGGTTGGATGTACTCCTAGTCCTTCACTATATTTCTGCCATACAAGATCATTTAATCTAGAATAGGCTTCAAACAATTGGCTAAGAATAAAAAATATAGGTTTCAACAAGTTTTCGAATGCAATGTAGCATTGCATTCCCACGTTGAGGGCCATCCAACTCAAAGAATCTAGTCACCATCCAACTATGAGTTGGGTTATCTTTAGGTTCTAAACTACACAAACAAGGCTTGGCTCAACCACCATGTTTGGACTACACTTCAATATACCCCTAAGATAGGTGACCAGGGATCATACATGAAGTGGGTACACACTTACAAATGGTGCCTACATCATTGAAAACTTTTGAGTGTTGTGCAACTTAACCCCCTTAGGTCTAATAGCTTAGGATATTAAGCCAAAGTAAGCATATGTATGGGTAGGGTTGGATAGTGGTGCTTATCTCCACATCTAACGTAGGGTGTACGCAAAATAAATAAACAATGCAATCCATCCATTCAAAGTATGGGGGTGAATATATTATTATTAGAATGAGTATTTAATGATCCTTAAAAATACTACATGCTTCACATAATAAACACCAATCAAATGCATCATCCACCTAATTACTAATTGTGAGTTTAGGTAAATTGCCTATCCTAGGGTCCAAAAGGCTTCTAATCATAATTCATGTGGGTTAATTTTATGAAAAGCAAATAAACATACATGATCACACATATATTTTCTTTCTTTTCTTTGCACAAATAAAAGAATATAATTGTTGATAAATAAATTGGGCTAGCATATTGAAGCAAAAATAAATAAACAATATTTACTTGCATAAAAAAAATCTAACTATGACAAAATATACAAAACATTCATGTAATGAAAGACTTACTCCAAGGAGACCTCGAGCCTTCCAAGATGCAATGTTCCCATTACACAAATGAAAGGACTAACTATACATTTCAAATGTGTTTTACGTGCCATATAATAACCACCTCACATCATAGAATGGAGAAAGTTACAATAGTTAGGTTTACATCTTACGGAAAAATTCAACCAATGTTTTCCTCTAATTTTAGGCATCTTAAATTTTGCAAATAAGGCATGAAAATAGCGTTTAAGCTTTTTGGTAATCAAATCAAAGTTTGGAAGAAGAAGAAGGAACTGAAATAAATCTAAAATTATAATCATCAACACATTTCAATGGAGTTGGAATTTAACAAGTTTTTTTTTCTTCATCTTATCCTAAGGCATTTTTCACCCATGCAATATCTGTAATTGGAAGATGAAACTTAGACCATAAATTATCAACCATTTAAAAATATAATAATAATACTAATAGTGTTATTCTATTTATTCTTAGGCTAAAAGAGTAAATGGGCAGATTCTATGTGACTATTATCATTATCATTATTACCATTCACTTTAAAATTAGAAAATAATGTGCAATAAATAAAAAGGAGCAATAGTCTCTCTACTATGAATAGCCTGTATTTTAAAAAAAAATTAGAAATTTAACTTTTGGAAGCAAACAAGTAGTAAAATTCCATGTGCTCTTATGATAAATGGAAAGAAAAAAGCAATAAAATTTGACATGTACTAAGTTTGGACACCATAATGGATAAACATAGTTCTAAAGTTTGACATCTTCATTCATAAAGTTTTTAGCCACTCATGTTTTCACATTGAGAAAATGTAGTGATGAGCGGCGGGTACCCCCTACACCCAGCCATATGAATCATAAGCATTCATGTACGATCCAATTGAATTTTGTAGATGGAACTAGTTGTGGCATCTAAATCATTATGCCTTAATTGCAGTTCACTATCTTCCCACTTGGACTAGTGGTAGCTTTGTCACATATGGTTTAGTCCAAAATGAGGCATATGATTGTTGATATTGTTCTAGCCTTATGCTACTCCTAATGATAATAGAGAAATTAATTATTTAATCTAATTAACAAAGAGAAGATAAAGTGTAAACTAGCCTATGGGCAATGAGTGTCTATTTCTAGCTTGTTGTACACATCCTGACCCCTCGTATCCACTACTGGGATTACCAAGTGCTATGCTATTGGGTGAACCAAGTAATAACATTGCTGAGATTACCAAGCAAATATGTGTTTATGCTTGAAATTGGTCATGCTCCACCAATTCATTAACTTGCATGAAATGTAAATATTAACTAAGTACATGGAATATAAATTGCATTAAAAGTAAAGCTAATCTAAGTCAGAGTGCTACACTGAATAAGAATCAATCTCGATCTTATTGTCATTCATGGAATGTGTCTAAGTACATTCCCACTCAAATAAGATGTCATATAGCTGACTCAAATCCACACTGTAGGGACTCATTGACTATTCTCTAAGACTACGAAATAAAATTGCAAGAGTCTAGCTACAAAATAACCAAAAGATGCAAAATACATGGTAGGCACACACATATTTATAGGCAAAAATAGACCCCACGATATCAAGTATCCAATGTTAGTACTTGTGCTATGATATCAAGGATCTAATATTAGGGCTTACATAAAATATGATTCATCATACCCCCATGACTGAATGAAAACTTGTTCTCAAGTGAACAAAAGGAGGAACAAGTTCTTTACAAAAATATTAGGAAGGTATAGGATTATTGATTGACTGTAACTATTAACTAACTTTGAATGTCGCATTACAAAATCTTATTTAAGTGGTTACGAATAAAATGATAAAGTGACAAAAAGACTAGAAAAACATTGAATATTACAAATTTTGTAGAGGTGTTCAAAAATTCGTTGAAGATGATTCTTGTTGTTATCGCTAGTAATGGCAGATTTCCTACCTTGATTATTATGTCGATGCTTCTTTGGTTATGCAAAACATTCTTAAAGAATGGACTGAAATTTCTTCTCACTATTCCATGAATCTAGCAAACATGTGATGTTTAAGCTATTATCTTGTCTATGCTACTATTTGTCCATGGAATATCCTCTATTATCCCTCTCTTGGCTTTGTTTTCATGCTTGGAAAAAGACCTTCTTCCTTAGGTATTTCTTTTAGCATCACTTGCAGTCACCAAAGGATTATCATTAGTTTTGTTATATTTTCCTTAATAATTAACCCTTTTTAGATCCCTTAGTTTGCATTTAAGCATAAGGTGATGGCAACGTACTATGCCCAAGGCTATGCTATAACTAAAATCATCAAGTTGTTTACCTTATTTTGGTTAGTTACTACTAGCTACCAAAATGTTCAAAAATAGGATGTTAGAAAAATTTTAAAAATTCTAAAGAAAATACCCCTAGCCTCTATGACTAATAAGTGTAACTTTGGAAGTGCATAGGTTTTTGAACAATGAAAACCTAAGGTCCAATGCAAAGGATGGCCAAGAAATATTAATGGATATGGAAATAGCAAAGTAGGAAAAATTAATGAAATGAATGAGAAGTAGTCCCAAAATCATGCAGACATTTAGAGAAACTATCACTGATGTTCTAGAAGATGTGAAAGTTGGTTCAAAGGAGGATACTACCATAATGCCCTTGCATAACCACTTCTAGAGATGTCCGTGGGCACCATAGAAGTTAGATCAGGTATTTATTCCAAACAACACACAACTGCCTTGGTTGGGATGTTGTATCATACTACGCAAACTGAAAAGGCTCATAATTGTATTTAGTAATGAAGTGAATAATTGAATGAGAAGGGATTGCAGAGTTCAAGGCATAAGGTACTTAACCATGTCTGCAATAGGTTATTATGTTAAATGTGATTAAAATGATCTACATATCTATCTGTTCAATTTTCAGACCAAGTCCATACCATTAACACTGACCTCACATTGATGTATTCTTTCCTACCAACCAACATGAATCCACAACCACCAAAAAGAATAATCATCACTCCAAAAAGAGAAGAAAAGAAAAGAAGGAAGGAAGGGCCTTAGTTTTTCCAACCCCATAACTAGTGGTTGTAGCCCATTATTGTGTCTAAGGGGTATGCTTTGAATTCCCATTATTGTTTTTGTTCATTTGTGTGTGTGTGTGTGTGTGTGTTTTTGAATTTTATATTTTTATAATTTTGAATGGGAACTACACCATGCAAAGACTTTTAGCTTCTTGTTATTGGTCAACAATGGAGTGATGATACATTCCAAGAGGAGTCATAAACCACACAAAGGAAGTCAAGAAGAGAACCCAAAAAATTCCTTTGAGGTCACATCCTTACCATTCCCACTTGGTCATTTCCTCTTTCTTCAAGGTACAATGATCATTTATTGATTTTAGTTTCATGAAGAAAAAACCAAATTTCTTTCATGACAAATGACCTTTTTATTTAGAGAATTGGAGGGATGGATCAGGTGGTCTCAATACTTTACATAATTACTTACCCAATCAACTTGATAGCATAGAACAAAAACCCAACATATGGTGTTGACCTCTACATCATGACTTGGCAATATTGTTAATGGAAACATGAAAAAAATGACTCAATAAAAAATAAAATTAAAAAGAAAAGAAATAAAAAATTTCAAGAAATCAAAAACATATTAAGAATTAGAAAATATGGAAAGAAATAAGAAAATGATAAAAAATTGTAAAAAAAAAAAGGTGAAAAACACTTATTAGTTCTTGAACCAAGGTGGAGCATCTCCACCATGACTAAACTTATGGCTGCACATTTAGGAGATGGACCACATAATCCCCTGGTTATACACAATTGATTTCCCATCTATCACTTTTATTGATTTAATTAATTATGTGGTAGCACATATAAC
Source organism: Gnetum montanum (assembly GCA_015680685.1). Classification (NCBI taxonomy): domain Eukaryota; kingdom Viridiplantae; phylum Streptophyta; class Gnetopsida; order Gnetales; family Gnetaceae; genus Gnetum; species Gnetum montanum. The sequence continues at coordinate 44,772 of MNCI01008530.1, forward strand.
ATTGGTGATAGTTTTGTTTTTATCATTCAGAGACGTATCTTCATATGGAATTGAAAGTATTTCGATTTTTGGGGGTCTAGATGTGTTTGCTTCTTCTTCTTGATTTTTTATTTTATTTCTTGGGTTTTCATGTTTAATATCTTCTTCTGGTGTATAATCAAAGTGTAAGATATTTGTGTCTAAGTCCTCTGTTTGGTCTATTTTATTAAGTCTAGAACTAATAAGTGGATTAGTTACTTCCATGTAGCTTTGAAACAATTTTATATTCTCATTTTCAAGCCACTGGGTGTCTTCTAGTTTAGTGGCTATTACGCAGACTAGTGTTTACTCACATACTTGTTCCTTAGCTTTGTTGTGGGTTATGTTAATGTTTTGAATTTCTAGCCCACAATTCACCCTTTACCATTAGTGATGCATGGATTTTTCTATCTCTCCACAATGTTAAGTTTATCATTTCTATCTAGTGTTGGAGTGGTGATTGTTGTTGGCTTTTGCGTATGATTAGGAGACATCACTTTTGCGAGGAAGGGTGTTGCATTAGATTGGTCTTATATTGGTTTTGATGTTCCAGTAGGTCTACAAGTTTTTTTTTATGAGAGGAAACTACCCTAAAGAAAGGATGTTTCCAAGGTTATGGTTAAGATCTACTAGCATTCTGATTTTCATGTATGTTTACAGCACAAGTGGCATTTTTCCGTTGATGTTGTCATGCCAAAAATTCTTATGTTGTTGGCAGTCACATGTGATGGAGGGAAGTATGAGAATATTGAGGACATGATAGAGGATGAGAGGCATGAGGTGGTGATCCCATAGAAGATGTTGCAGGTTGATGATATTCGAGAGAGGGGTAGTAGTGATTTGAGGTAGAGGAAGTAGAACTAGTTAGGGAAATAAGATGTTAAATGTAATATCCATACAGGTTTGGCTAGTAGGAAGGGTAGTACTGGCTTGATGATGGCCTACCCCACGACTATGGATTTTTTCATTATGGTTGATAGTAGTATTGAGGCTGGTAAGAAGTCCCATAAGGATAGTATGGTTGGTTGTAGGACTGTTTGTAATTACCTTGTAAGTAAGGTAATTTCCTAGGCATTTGCTTTTGTACAAACTTGGGATTCAAAGCAAAAGCCTAACACTCATGTTGATGTAACATAACTAGGAAATAGCCCTTTGGATGGTCATATAGGCAGATGTCACATCCATCATCCTCTTCTATGGTTGAGTCTATAGCCTCTTCTTCCATAGCCATTTTCCCTTTTTGTCGATAAGTGTTCCTAGCTATTTCTTGGTTCTTTTTCATCTTCTTGTTTTGATCACTTGATTCCTTTTGCATTACTCTCTCCTCTATGGTTTTCATGTAAGTTGTAAATTTTTGTTCATCAACTCCCACATATTATCTATCCTTGCTTCGAGCTCATCGATAGACTTTTGTATTAACACGTTTTATTGTGAAATCACCTCATTGAGAGCTACCTCTTTTTTTTGATATCATGGATATGATATCGAGGCTTATGCAAAATAAAATTCATCATGTAGGCTTGGAAAAAGGACCATTTAACAACCCTAATCAGGATAGGACAATCCTATGGAGAACCCCACAAAAATAACCTAAAAATGATGAACAAAACAAAGCATGTGCACTCAATAAAAGACACCAAAAATCCTCAATATGCATATATTATTTTTCAATTTTGAAATGAGTACTTAACAAACCCTTTGGCCATCTAGCTATGCTACCGTAAGTCTTTCCAATACTACAACATCTTGTAGCCCACATAAGAAGGATAACAAGGTTAGATAAAATGGTGAGAGCTAACACCATCAAGCACCTCCAAGAACTAAGGTCTTATAGCCCACACAAGAGATCATGAGCCATGGATAGAATGATGGGGTGCATTTATTTTATAAAAATGATTACAAGAACTTGAAACCAAGTGCACATGATACAAGAAAATGCTAGCTCTTAAGCCCAAAACATGCATATTGAAATCAAATCTAAGGCATATGAGAGACTATATGCATGACTTATAACTCACAAGAAATTTCACATGCCCTCATGAAATATTCCTCAGTTGTCCAAGCCAACACATCTTTAAACACCTACTAAAAAACTTTGTACAACAAGGATTTAAAATATACATCTTTAATGTTGAACTTGACCAATTTGGGGAGGGAGAAGACACCTCAAAGTTGGATTGTTATCCAGCCAATGGCCTCAAGAAATTAGCTTCAAATTGTAGGTCTAAAGTGCTATCAAAATCTTGTCCCAAAATTAGAGAAAATGGTACCTTACAATAACCAAACAATCCCCAAATATGAGTCCCAAAAATCCTCCAATAGCAACAACAAAATCCACCTCCAAGATCTCAGAAGAACATTCAACACAACCCAAGAGATGGCTGAGAACAAGCAAGGAACAACCACTTTTCCTCTCCTCTCCTTAACTCCTCAGCCCTCCAACTAGCATAATCTCCCCTTGGTCAAAAGTGAAAAGAAGAACAAACACCCCCTCTATTTATGGGATGGAGAAGATCCTAGGGCTTGGGTAAAGACTTGTGCATAAGAGTTTACACAATGGGCAAAGAATAGACAACCCATTCTGCAAAAAATCTTTTTTTTATTAATGATATCATTACTATTTGACTTGGACAAGC
>MNCI01008530.1:47541-138060 GCA_015680685.1 Gnetum montanum
TTTGTCCATCCAATATTTTACACATGTCAAGTTGGTTGTAAGGAGCACAAATATGCTATAGCTACCATGCTAGAAATAAATATTTTAATTGAATCAAGAAAAATATGATCGCATCGAGTACATTTTTAATGGTTTAACATTAAAATCTTAGACTATAAATTTGAAATTGAAAAACTAATTATAGATCTATACTCAAGGTGTAAAGCTAAGTTAGTCTACCAAATCTAAATGCGATCTATCAAATTTGAATTTTGACATATTTTAATTTATTAAATATTTCATAATTTAAAAATATTTGTGATAATGACAATAAGAACTTTTTTAACTTATGCATTTTTTGTAACAATGACAATGTTTTTCACGTATGGTCGAATTGAGTAAGATCTCATATTATAGTAAACATATTTTTTTAATAAAATGAATAAAATAGTGGATACTCATAATAGATATTGCAGACTAAATTGGTAATATAATTTTCAAATGTATAAAGGTGTACCCATAGATTCAAATTTGATTATTAATAATCCCACATGGATGATACTGTAGAATAAATAACTTTATTCTAGAATGTAAAAGAAATCATTTATTTCTATATTAGATAAAGCAAGGATATGTTGTATATTATTCTATTCCTCATAATTTGTTTGAGTATTTTTCTTATGGGGATGTATCAAAATAAGGCTAGGCATAAATTTTTCCATTTCTTTTCTAGATTAGGTTGGTTGCTTCTAAAAAAAAGCCTTCTATTCCAGAACATGATAGAAATAATTTGTTTCTATTATTGATAAAACCAAAAAAAAAAAAGGAAATTATCCCACATGGAATAAGATATCAATGCCAACATACTATAAATGAAAAAAAAATTGCACTAATAAATGGAATGAAAGTCAAGTATATTTAATCTCTATTTAAATCATGACCTTTAGTAAGGTGGAGTTACTTTGTTCCATCCTAGTAGGTTAGACAAATCTCATTTCATACATGTAATCATCAATCATGAATCATAGTATTAGTTAAAATAATCAATGGTGAATCACAATATTACTTAAAAATTTCTATGCTACATGAACCATGAAAATGTATATCTACAATAATTTCCTTGGTTCAATTCTTTACTTCATACCATAGATATATATTTATTCATACCACGTATATGTTCATTCCCAACATTACCTTATATTTAATTGTAGGCATAATTTTTAGGTGACATGATGTTGACTTTTCCAAATTATGATTTCCTTTATTTTTATGTTGACTAATATGAGGGTAGTAGAGGTACATATAAGAATGTCATTTCAAAAAATTAATACATTGTAAAATAGCATTTGTTAATGTAGAGAAGTAGTTGAAATTTATTCTTTAAAAAAATTACACAATTCCTAAACTATTGGTTAATATAATAAAGTTATTGAAAATCAACAATAACGAATAATGTTACTCATGATTGCTTCTCTTATAACTTACTGATAGGAAAATATTTTTTAAATAAAAATATTATTTTAATCTTACATCTTGAAGATAAATCAATTTTAGAATATTGATACATGTGTGATTTTTTCCATTATTCAAATTCATTCTTCATCATTATTTTCATAATGAGCTCATAAATTTCATTTGATGTAGTTGCTAGTAATTGTTTCCATAGGAGCATTTTTTTCACTCAGCTTATGTATTTGCAAATCTAGAAGAATTTTAAAATGAAGGAAAAAAGAAATTTTATAGATAAGAACATGTTAAGAGAAGAAGAATAGATGCAATAAAAATATTGTAGAAGATATATTATGCCATTTACTATTATCCATATTGTTTCCAATTTTTTCCATCCATCATCCTAATATTGCTATACATGTGGCTACTTCAAATAGATTAGAGTTGTATTTAAATTTTTTTAAGAATTGAATAGTTTCAAAAATGGTGATGGGTATCTAAAAATATTTTAACACTATTTAAAAAATAAATATAAATTAATGATAAGGAATTCCAATCAAATAAGACATTGATGAATGTTCATTCTCAAATAAGAATAACAAAGTACTGTGGTAGAGAAATATGTAAAATTTTTTTGATTCATTGTTTATGAAATTCTAAGTAGTTCTCTTTACAACCACTTGAATAATTTTAAATAAAGGTCTTGTACGCTCTAATAAAAGAAAAAAAGCAAGATTAAAGCCTTGATCCAACAAAATAGTAGCAATTACTATTCTTGAAAGAGTAGTAGATGAGATGATAGATTAATCACCTTTAAAAAGTAGGCAAGTTTTGCAAGATGGAATATGCAAACTAGTGGAATCCTTGCCTACGTGAATGAATTATAAAATATTCCTAAAGAAGTACATAAATCAAAGTTTAAGATAACTTGGAAAATAACCTATCAATAAAGGCCAACTTTCAAGGATCTTTAATCATCATTGTTTAGATGTTACATTCGATAAGAAATATGGTTTCTCAATCTATAGAACATGTCATACACTTGATAAAAGGAGAAAATGCATACTTACCCAATAGAGAAAGAGGAAATACAAAGAGACTTGAATGTTATAGTATGTAGAAATGCATATTATATTCAAAGAGATTTAATAACCAAGCAGCCACATAATTACATTAGCATTATTTTGGATATGATGGGCAAGTCGAAGACATTGATACCTCATATTCTAGTTCTATCCAAGTGTAATGTCCCATCCCTTGTTAAGGGTGGAAACAATTGTAAACAATGTAATTAACCTTCTAATAAAGAGGCATCTCGTTAGGAGGAGTTATGATTATTTATGTATCCCTTATAAAAGAGTTTGACTTATGTCATTTAAGGTTGGGATTAGAGGTCATGCTAGGCATAGAGTTGCAAAGTTGGGAAAGGCAAGTAACAGGAGTTTGGTAAAGCAGGACAAAAAGGGATTGATCACCTCTTTGGAAGGATAGCCTAATTGTGGTAGTAGTGCTAGATTGCCTCTAAGGCTTAAGTAGCATAGGAAGACAACCCAAAAAGGGTGTTACAGTACTCTCTTCCATTAATATAATTTTTCCATTTTTCTTGCTTAATTATTCAGTGCCAATTATTTATTTGCCAGTTAATTTATTATTTAAGTATCTATAATGTTTCTGGTATAATATCTAAGAAAACTATGAATGCATTAAATTAAGCATTCATATTTTTATGACATCCACGAATGGAATGTCACATTTGGTATTAGAGAAAGTCACGATTCAGGAGCCAAAGTGGAACAAAAACTTTATTTTATTATTATTATTGTAGAACACAAGTACGTTTGAGCAAAATAACAAATTTGAGGAAAATATTATTTTATTTTATTTTATTTTGGTAATCAAAGGGGAGTAAGAGGAAGTACATCTAAGCAAGATATAGAAAAAGAAGAATAAGGAAAAGAAGTTGAATGGGAAAAATGTAAGAAAGGTAACTATGATCATTTGTTTTGACTAAAAGACTTAAAAAGATCTATGACTATCTTTAATTGGGATTCTCTTTCTTCAGTAGTAGCATTTGCCTTGCTAAGCACTACTTTGCATCCAACTAGTCCATCACACAACTATTTGATATATTTGGTTGCATGTCTTGTAGCTACGGATTCCTCCTTTCTTTTAAGTTGGGTTTACAACATATCCATCTGTGTTAATCAATCATACATATCTTTTTGCCATTCCTTCTCCTTTCTCTATAAAAATAAGAATTAAATTATGTGTTATGAACAAATCAACAAATAAATATATATAAAACAAGGTCTAGGTATTTCATAAAAAGAAGGTATGATTGGTGATTTAGGTGGTAGAATAGAAGTCTATGCAACAATAGCACCTACATCAACTCTATCCATCTCCCGAAAAAACTATTGTTGCTCCATAGACCTTTGCAAAAAGAAAAAAAACACTCAACATTATACAAAGAAAAAGAGGAAAGTATTTAAATCTTTAAATAACTAAAACTTACCTTTGATTGTTTTCCCTTATTTTTTCTTGAAATCTATTGAGTTTATTGAGATTGTTGTGGAGCCTATTGTTGGGTTTGTTGTCTTAAAACTATTGGATTGCTAGAACTTTGCCCAGTACATTGCCTCTACAAAAAGAAATTTTTTTATTAAAAAAAATATAGAGATAAGATATAAAACTAAGTAAGGTATATATATATATACTTTTGGAGTAGAGAATGAGATCTCTTCTTGTGATTGGACCATATCAAAGGATTAAGTACCTTGAATTTCTTCAACTTGTGCATCTTTAGCACTCTGCATTGGTTCATTCTACAACCTAGATTGCATTGTCAAATACATAAAATAAAAACATAATTAACAAACAAGGAAATAATAAAAACATGAAAATACCTCACTGATTTTCTCTTGACTCCAAGCTTGCTGTAAAGCCTGTTGATCTTTCTTGGCACCCATAGTCTTGATCCTTATAACCTTCTCATATTTAAGAAATTTAGGGCATAACTGAGGACTATAATGAGTAAAACGTTTCTTAGGATGATCATAACTTAGGATCATACACATGATCAAGGGTATACAAAATAGGGTATAGGATTTGAAAAGATTTTTTTGGGCAATAGTAATTGTAGTCATAGTAGTATACCAAGCAAAGAAACAAAACATTGACCAATCATAAACTCTACTAGTTATGACATCATGAAGTATGAAAATAGAATAAGAACTAACATTGGATTACTATCTATACCATATAACCTTACTACTAATGAATAGACATAAGTTAAAGTGAGCATCGTTAATAAAATCTTTATGAACAAATTGGTTTTTTTGCATAGCGGAATCAATAACATAATTGGATAATTCCTTCTTACAAAAAAAATTAAATTATTGAGAATGATTTTAAGGAATTAAATGATCCTCTTCTTGCTGAAAGCCTAAGACTACTTTAATATCAAGAGGAAGGATTATTACTACTCCAAAAATTAATTGAAAAATAGTACTTTTGTTATTATGATACTACTCAAACCACTTCAAAAGAATACTTTTGCATTGGGAATGTTTAAAAATTGGAAAAACCAGCAAATCAGCTAACCTAGAAGTAGTAAGGAAATAAAAATTGTCCCTCTCAAGCAAGCTACAAACTCAATCAAAAGCAATAAAGACATTATTTTGATGTAAAAAAATATTAGGCAATAAAGAGCTGCTACCTAAAGGGGTCTGAGGTGAAATTTGATGTTTGGGAGCTATAAATTCTTAATAATAGAAAATGTTCAAGCTTCTCTTTTGACAATCTTTTGCTAGTATTAAGTTGTGATAGTAAATGACCTTACTTCTCATATTTATAATACAATTGTAGAAATCATTAAAAAATCCAAGAGAAAGTATAACTTAAGATAACCAAAGATTTAGTAAAAGCTAACATATACTTTTTTGAAGAAAAAGCTAACGTTTACTTCTTGTTTTAAAAGCTAACATTCAATTTTTTTGGATTTTATGCTTTTTAGGTTACTAAGGTGGAATTATCTATAGTTTAACTCAAAGTACTCTTCGTGAATATTTCAACGGTACCAATTTCATCAAAATCTAACTTACAGTTTGGAAGATATGGTCATTCTCAATTTACATGTAGTTTAAAATTAAAAAATAAGAAAATATATTATTTATATAGAAAAAAATGTAATAATAAAAAAAATATTTTTTTAATTTAAAAAAATTATTATTAAACAAGGAGTCTCGGGTTCAAACCCAAGCTCTAATCATTAAAAAAATATTTTAAAAAAATGCCAAGGCCTATGGCTAGGCTGTGGTAAGGCTTGTGGCCAGCCATGGCAAGGTTGTGGCTAGTCGTAGCTAGTCATGTCAAGGCTGCAACTAGGTCGCAGCTAGCCACAAGGCCATGGCTGGTAAGTCTGGCCCTTAGGACCAACCCCAAATAGGGGTAGAAGAAATTGCGCTCGTGCCATTGCGATTCTTCCATCACCACTCGCATGCCCTGCCACATTGCTCATGCCACTACTATCCCTCATCGCAACCATCTCTTGTGCCCCTACCACCATCAAATAACCTACCACCCTACACTGCACAACCTTATTTCCCTACAATTGCAGCATTGTCATCCCCTACAACCATGCCTTGCTTGCAACCATGGCCACCATCATTGCCTTCTCTTCGTTGCCCATCATTACCTCCTGCACCGTCCATCACTACCTCTTACAATACACATCATTACTTCCTACACTTCCCATCACTGCCTCCCATGCTGTCTATCACTACCTCTCGCACTGTTCATCATTGCCTCTCGCATCCCCCATCATTGCCTCCTATGTCATCCATCGCTACCTTCTACATTGTCCATCATCACCTCTTGCGTTGTCCATCATCACCTCTTGCATCATCCATCATCGCCTTCTAGCCATCGCATGGACCTTGGAATTGATTTTTTGTCAATTGATGAAAAAATTGAATTTTTTTGAGAATTGACGAGAATTCTAAAATTCCCATCAGCTGACCGAAATGTTTCAAAAAAGTTTTTATGCCTATCAGTTTTAGTTTAAATAGAATATGCACTTAATTATTTACAAAAATTCAAATTGGTGTTATGGTAGTAACAAAATAAAAATTTTCTCATTAAGTATGCATGTCTTAAAGTAGAATAGGGATGGGTAACCTCTTAGGAAGTCTTGAAAAATGTAAAAGTTGAGAAAGCTTAAGATGACTATAACTTTTAAATTTGGAGTTCATTTTCAACCAAAAAAATTGATTCCAATAGATTTAAACCTTCTAGACTAAATGGAATAGTTAGATTTAGCTTTCAAACTATAAAAAATGAGCATTTAATTCATTATTTTAGGTCCCCAAAATAATTAGGATTTAGTACTTAGTGAGAAATCCATAATAGTTTCAACTTTTTCCACAACTAACTAAACACTTTTGAATCCCATAAAAAGGGCCATAGAGGCTGAGGATTATCAACATACCTGATTTCTTCAACCTACCGATGTCCAAAACTCGAAGAATAAACTAGAAAGAAATGGAAGCTTGAGTCAATGATTGGATGAATACCCTTGAAGATCAAATTAATGAGATCAGGGGTGTTCAAGAAGAACTTCATCATTCAAACCAAGGGTTTGGGATAGAGATGCAAAATATGTTTGAGGAAATTAGGAAATTGTCGCAAAGTTTAGAAGATTAATGGCCAAACGTGCAAGGAAAGATGGATTCCTTTGCTAACTCCATCAAACAATTAACTGAACATCTTATTCAACCTTCAAACCCTACCCACAGTCTACCTAGGGAACAACCTCAAGACCATGATCAACTCCCTCTTAAGGATCCACACTAAACACAACCTCTACCTACTAGTGGATAGGATACCAAAATTCCTCCTGTAGCTTGTAGAATTGAAATCGAAGGTGAGGGATATGGGAATTGGCTTAATCCACCTAGAGAATCATTGACAAAATTTTATGCTAAGAAAGTAAAATTAGATCATTATGATGGAGCCCTTGGATCTAGTGCTAAGGCAAAGGGTTGGTGATACAATGAAAAATTACTTTGATATGTTGGATTTGTCAAGCCATGAACGTTTATAAGTTATCTCCTTGTATTTAAGAGGACTTGTGGAAACATGGTGGAATAGACTATGATCTCAAGGTTTGATTTCAAATTGGCTTAATTTTTGTTAATATTTTGAATAGAAACTCATTCCCAATTCTTTTCTCAAAGAGTGCAAAATGAAATTTGATTCCTTAAGGTTGGGAAGAGGATCCATAGATGATTACTACAAGGAATTTTGTGATCTTTCTCAATATGTAAGTCATTGGGATGAGGGAGAATTAGCTTCAAAATTCATTGGAAGACTACATGCTCAATTATGTCCCCAAACACAAGCCCATGATCCTCAAATTGTTGATGAAGCATATAGAATTGCTAAAGATTATGAGGAATCGAATCAAATATGAGTTATCATTTGACAAAAAACTCTTTGACAAAATACTTTTCCATAAGCAATGGTAGAAGAGACACCAACCAAAAAAGCTCGATCAACATCTGGATGTTTTATTTTTGGTGAAGATCATTTCAAATGAGATTGTCCAAAATTTCAAACAAAAATATAAAGGACCAACCAAATCAAAAACAAAAAGCCCAACCAAAACATGATCAAAGAAAATATCCAACCACTACCATAGTAGCGAAGAAGATATCTGCATCGACTAAATTAGGTTTGCGTAACTTTCAATTTGCTTTATTAATTTTTGAAGGTTCAATTGAAGGCAAAAATATTAAATTTTTTATTGATAGTGATGTCAGTGATAACTTTATTTCTCCAAAGTTAATTAATTTATTGAAATTATCGTTACCTTCCAAGAAAATTGTTAAGATAGAATTGGTAGATGGAACAATTGTAAGCAAACACACCAGGTATGGAGAAATTAACTTTACCTTGCAAAACATGCCTTTCAGTGATGAATTCTTTGAATTTAAACTAGGTGATGTTGATGCAATTTTAGGAATGTCTTTCCTGCAAAAATTTAATGTTACTGCCGACTTTGGAACTCGTATTTTGAAAGTCCCAATCATTGATGGAGTTAGGATTCTAAGGGGGGTAGGAACAACATAGAAAATTCATACGATAACTATTAATCAAGCCAAAAATTTAGTCAAAAAGGTGCTATAATGTTGGTTGTTAAAGTAAGCCAACCTAAAAAATTCTCAAGTATTGAGATCTTGAATAAACTTAGGAAATATAAAGATTCAGTATTTGGTGAAACTAGAGAACTACCTCTAAAAAGAACTATCAAGTATGTCATTGGTATTTTTCCTAGTACACAACCTATATCAAAATCTCCTTATAGATTTTCTAGTTCTAAATTAAGAGAATTAAAAGTACAATTAGATCAATTATTGGAAGAAGGGAGAATTAGACCTAGCGTATCACCTTGGGGTGCACTAGTTTTATTCGTTAAAAAGAAAGATGGTACACTAAGATTATGCATCAATTATAGAGCATTGAATAAAGTGATAATTAAAAATACTTATCCTTTAGCTAGAATTAATGATTTATTTGATCAACTTACAGGTGCATGTTATTTCTCAAAGATTGATTTAAAATTAGGTTATCACCAAATAAGGATGAAGGAAAAAGATATTGAGAAAACTGCTTTTAGAACTAGATATGGATTATACGAATTTGTTGTGATGTTGTATGGATTAACTAATGCACTTACAAAATTCATGGAATTAATGAATAATATTTTTCATGAATATCTTGATCAATTTGTTATAGTATTTATGGATGATATACTTTTTTATTCTAAGTTAAGAGAAGAACATATCAAACATTTGAAAATTACAAGGGAAATTCTTAAAGAACATTAATTAAAAGCTAAATTAAGTAAATGTGAACTCTTTAAGGAAGAAGTTTCATACTTAGGACATATAGTTTCCAAGAAAGGATTGCAAGTAGATCCAACAAAAATTAGTGCAATCTATGATTGGCCTGAATTAAAAGATGTTACAATAGTTCGTAGTTTCTTAAGTCTAGCTCGTTTTTATTGATGTTTCATTAAAGATTATTCTACCTTGGTAGCCCCATTGATTGACCTTTTGCAGGAGAAGCATGTGTTCAAATTTGATGAAAAATGTATTAAATATTTTTTCAAATTAAAGATGCTCCTTACAACAGCACCTATTTTGAGAATTCCAAATGAATAATTATCATTTGTAGTATCAATGGATGCTTGCGGAATAGGAATCAGTGTAGTTATTTCATAGGAAGATAAAGTGTTATGTTATGAATCTTGTAAATTACGAGGAGTCAAGGTAATTTAGAATTACTAGCAATTGTTCATTCTCTAAAATTTTGGAGACATTATCTTTGTGGAAAAAGGTTTGTACTAAAAAGAGATCATAAAAGTCTAGAATATTTGCAAAGATAACATATTTTGAATACTTGTTAAAGGTGATGGATGGAATTATTGGCAGAATATAACTTTGAAATCAAATATATTTCTAGTAGGAAAAATGTGGTAGCTAAAGCCCTTAGTCGAATGTGGAATTTAATGATAGGTGTGGTAACGATCCCTATGGAAGAAGAAATTAAGGAAAAAAATAAAAGAAGACCCTTACTTTAAAAATATTTTAACCAATATTTCCTATGAGCCTCAATATCAACTTCTAATGGTTTATTGATGAAAGAACAAAGAGTATGCATACTAAAAGAAAATTGGAGACTAACGTTGTTGTGTGAAGCACATGAGGTACCATACACAGGACACCTAGGTTATATTAAGACCTATATGATAATTTTCAAATATTATTTTTGGCCTAGAATGAAGAATGATGTGTCCTCGTACATTAAAAATTGTTGAACATGTCAAAGAATAAAAGCTAAACAAAGGAAACCTAGTGGATTATTACAACCTCTAGAAGTTCCAACCTGGAAATGGGAAGATATCACCATGGATTTCATTGTGGGATGGCTAATAACCGAAAAAGGAAATGACTCAATTTTGATAGTAGTTGATCGTCTATCAAAGATGGCACATTTTATAGTTTTGAAATCTATAAACACAATAGAAGAAATACCCAAAAAATTTGTATGTGAAGTATTTCAATTGCATGATTGTCCAAAATCTATCACTTTAGATAGAGATCCCAAGCTCATGTCTAAATTTTGGAGAAATTTCTTCAAGGAGATTGGAACCTAGTTAAAATTTAGCACAGCTTATCACCTTGAGATTGATGGACAAACTGAATGTGTAAATAGAATATTAGAAGATATCCTACAAAATCATGTTGGGAGTAGACCAAAAACATGGGAGAATTATTTACATCTAGCAAAATTTCCCTATAATAATAATTATCAAGGTTCTATGCATCGAACACCATTTAGAGTAATATATGAATGAAATTGTCATACACCATTAACTTAGGCAGATCCAACCTTAAGAATGAAATGGAAGGAAGAAGAAATGAAAATAATGGCAAATGTTGTCACAAGGGTTAAAAAAAAATTTGCAATCTACCCAAGATAAATATAAAGGATATGCAGATGAACATTGACTTAAAAAGGAATTCCAAGTAGGAGATCAAGTATTATTGAGAGCAAAACCTACCAAAAGTTCTCTTAAATTGGGAAAATATACTAAATTTGCACCTAAATTTTGTGGATGTTTTGAAATTTCTGAAAGAATTGGTCAAGTAGCATATTGATTGAATCTTTTGAAAACTTTAAAATTTCATCTAGTTTTTCATGTGAATTTGGGAAAGAAATTTCATGAAAATGATGTATCATATGTGTTATATTGGAATACTTTACCATTATGATCCAACACCAACTTTGAAGTTAAACCCATTACTATTAAGGACCAACAAACCAAGAAATTATGAAATAAAACTATTAGCGAAGTACTTGTTCGATGGTCAAATTGTGATCAACAAACTTAGGAAAACAAGGAGTTTATTTTAAATATTTATCCTCAACTTTTTGAGCATCCTGATATTGAATGATAAATTGAATTTATTATGGTTGTACATATATTATGTATATAAATTTTGATCTTTTATTTATATAGATGATAATGAGAAAAATGAGGGAACTGAAGCTGAGGAGCATAACGATGAAGTAGTAGTTGAGTAGCTAGACATAGAGGAAGCACTCGAGGATGAGCTAGATGCTGAAGGGAGGGGGGTTAGATTGTAATGTTCCATCCCTTGTTAAGCGTGGAAACAATTGTAAACATTGCAATTAACCTTCTAATGAAGGGGCACCTCGTTATGAGGAGTTACGATTATTCATGTATCCCTTGGAAAAGGGTTTGACCTATGCCATTTAAGGCTAGGATTAGAGGTCATTCCAGCCATGGAGTTGGGGAGCCTAAAAGTCAGGGAATGGGAGCCAGGTGAAGTAGGAAAAAAAGGGATTGATCACCCCTTTGGTAGGATAGCCTAACTATGTTGGCAATGTTGGATTACCTCTAAGGCTTAAGTGGCATAGGAAGACAACCCAAAAATGGTGTTATAATACTCTCTTCCATTAACATAATTTTTCCATTTTCCTTGCTTAATTCTTTAGTGCCAATTATTTATTTGCCAGTTAATTCATTATTTAAGTATTTAAAATGTTTCCAGTATAATATCTAAGAAAATAGTGAATGTAATAAATTAAGCGTTCTTATTTTTACAATATTCGGGAATAGGATGTCATACCAAGGGTTTGCTTAATAAAGAAAAATTTCAAATATCCTTAATTGAAATACTTGTATTAAGGGTCATGAATTCAGAGGTTTTAGAGACTTCACACCATTTTATGCACAAATGGACTCTTAGTCTACCATCACTTTCTTGTCAAAGTATTTGTAAGATTTGGAGGAACATCCCATTAAAAAATATGTTGATATACTATTTAATAGTAAATGCAAAGGAAGATTTGACTTAAGAAAAATAATACTATGTTATTCGTTTTTTAAAAATTACAATATCTATTAATTATTTAACAAAATCTTGAAGGATGGAGAAATGCCCAACAATTAGAGAAAAAGCTTTATTATTTTCATTTACAAAAATAAAGGAGATGTACAAAATTGTGCAAACTATAGAGGGATCAGGTTAATGAGGCATACTATGAAGCTTTGGGAGAGATTCATAGAGTAGTGCCTTAGACTTAATCAACAATCATAGAAAATTAATTTGGATTTATGCCACAAAGATATACTATAGAGACTATTTTGTTGATATAACAATTGATAGAGAAATTCAAAAAACATAGAAAAAATCTACATATGATCTTCATTAATTTGGAAAAAGCATATGACAATGCCTAGAGATATTATTTGGTGGAACTTGCAGAAGAAAAAAATCCCTAATAAATATATTACATTCATTCAAGACATATACGAAGCTACTACCACTAAAATCAGAACAACTAGTGGAATAACATCTAATTTTCTAGTCACAATAGGTCTACATCAAGGGTCTCCACTTAGCTCATACTTATTTGCTATCATTATGAATGAACTAACAAAGAAAATACAAGATAAAATCCCTTGGTGTATGCTATTTGTAGATAATATTATGTTGGTGGATACATCTTGAGAAAATATTACTACTAAAATAGAGAAGTAGAGACATGCTCTAGAATTGAAAGGTTTTAAAATTAGTAGAAGTAAGACAGAATATAGAGAATGTAATTTTAATAACATAGAATATAGAGAATGTAATTTTAATGACAACATAAATAGTGATAAAATAGAAGTAACTATTCAAGAAAAAAATTCCCTCATTGCAAATAATTTTGCTACCAAGGAGGAATCCTCTAATTAAATAGTATAATATATAAATATATCAAAAATAGAATTGAGGTAGGCTGGTAAAAATGAAGATATAATAGTGATGTTCCATTTGATAAATGAATACCAATAAAATTAAAGGGAAAATTTTATAGGACAACAGTTAGACCTACTATCTTATATGGTGCTAAATGTTAAATAGTACAAAAATTCATGAAAAAAAAATTAGTGTGGTAGAAATGTGAATGCATCAATCAATGTTGAATGTTAATAGACAAGATAAAATACATAATATAGACATCTGAGAATGACTTGGAATAGATTCTCTTTTGAATAAGCTACAAGAATGATGGCTTAGATGGTTTGGACATGCACAAATAAGCTCAAACAATAAGCCTATTAACAAAGGTTGGTACATCATTGTTTTAAGAAAGCCATCAAAAAGATTACCAAAGAAGATAATGGAAAAAATGATTGAAGATGATTTACAGAAACTACAAATAAATAAAGATCTAGCTCTTCATAAAGATGAATGAAAAAAAAAAACTCATGTAGTTGATCCCATTGTGTTGTGAAAAGTCTAGGATGATGATGATGATAAAGAGCTATCAATTAGATATTTTACATAGATCATAAAGACAAATTAAGTTTTGGATACTAAAAGGAATATTATTCTCACAAATGTATAACTATGGAGGAGATAACAAAAACTAGTAAGTGTTTCTCTATTTATCTTTATTGATAGCTAGGAAGGTTTTTAAGATGATAGAACTAGGATTTCTTCCTATGGAACTGAAGATATCAATGAAAGCTTTGATAGGCTATCCATGGTAATGTCAAGGATGTAATAGACTTCACTTTTAAAACACATGGCTCTTTATTATATAATAGATATTGATATTGGTAGAAACTATAGTCCATACTACGTTGATATAAATATATGGCTTTAATGAAAATGTTAATAAGTTTATTTTCTATAACATAAAAAAATTATATGGCAGACAATACATTCACTATAATAGGTTCTATCTAGTAGGAAAAATTCCATTTATGATTTGGAAGAAAAGTATAAGAGAAAAGGAATAGTCTAAGACATTTGAACTTTAGGATAAAGTTGACATGCATCTACGTATTACTATAGGAGATCCACCAAAGCTAGAATGTTGGTTAGAGAAATTTGAATATTACATAACAAAATTCATTGAATGTTTAATATCTTATATTAGTGCTTGGAGAGAAATTATGGAAAGGATGAAAGTCTCAAACAAAGTTGAGTAGAGGAATAAAATTAAATATTAGTCTACCATAATTTCCAAAAATGTAGGAATTTCAATATTTAAATATGATTTAACCAACATCTTCATAATCATTTTAGCTAAGAATAATTCAAGTAGAAGTAACAAGTACACTAGTAGCAAATAATAATAAAGAAAATAATCTCGTTAAGGCATATGTTGATGTGTAAAGAAATAAACCTTAGAAGGCACTTAATCCATTCCATAATATCAAGAAGGGGATGATGCTACTAGTTTGTCTAGGAGAGGGAAATGAAGAATATATGATATGGGTTGAAAATGTGAATGATTCAAAATACATAAATGATAAGCTTAATCAACTTGAAATGAATTGGTTTTGTTCAAAATCTAATAACAAAAGTAAATGGATTTATAATCCTCAAGATAAGGAAATTACCACTATGCATCTAAGATTTGTGGTGTATAGGTGGGCTAGTAGATTCAAGGAAGTTAATAAGGTCAAATTAAATTCTTAAGCAAAGTTTGCATTACAAGATATGCTACAGAAGAAAAAATATGAAAAATCACAAAACATGATATCCAATCACAATAATAATTAAACATATATAGTAAATATAATGCACTAAGTTATTATTTATTAATGCTATGTACTAAGCTATTATTAAATTATATACACCTATTGGTTTTTTCTGTATATTGATTATAGTAAATTGAAATTCTAAATTTAATTTTCAAGTATTCCCTACAGATATTATTTTAAACTAAGGATATGTGATTATCATTTTCATTAAAGGTTGCTCATGATACCACAAAGTACACAATCGTGCATGTCACAAGTACCAACATAAATTGCATTTATAAAAATTTTTTATGTTAATTAATTCTATAGCTAACATAATTTAATAAATCTTTGAAAATTATTAAGTTTTCAAAATCCTAGATTTTCCAAAATTTATAAAACATTTGATGAGTAGCAAGGGTACCCCTACGTCCAACCATATGAATCACAAAGTGTTCATGTGTAATTCGGTCGAATTTTGTGGACTCTACGTTTTTCAGTGCACTACTTCTCTAGGAAGTGAACTTTACTTTGAGAATGCTTATTGTCTTGCCAACTACACTTGTGAAGCACAAGGGTATGGTTTAAGTGTAATTCAGGCACATGATTTTTTATCATTTTATATTTTATAGTTTTAATGCTTGAAATAAATGAGATAGAGAATAAATTAATTAAATATTTACTTTAATATAATGAGCTAACTATTGTTCAACTAGTCCTAACATAAGCATCCGATCCCACTTTCTGTACACATCTTGAAGACATATAACATTGCTAGGTTACCAAGCATTAAGTGCCACTGGGATTACCAAATGTCATACACATGCTCAAAGTAGTCATACTTATGTGTTTACTTAATTACTATTTAGCTTATCTTACTCAATTACTTAATTAGCTCAATTCCTGCATAAGATTGAATAAATAACTGAACATATTAAGAGCATGAATAAAACATTTAAGCTATCAAAAATATTGCAAGGTTTGATCAAAAAGCTCATCTTTATTATCGCACACATTATCGTGCTCAAGTACAATAGTGCTCGAATAAAGATTCATACACTTAATGACTCCTGCTGTGAGCTCTTAGAAAAATATTCTAACTTTCAAATGTAAAAACTATAAGAGCTTCACTACACTATGACAAAATGATTCCTAAACATAGTGGATTGGCATGTATTTATAGGCAAGAATAGACCCAATCTCAATGAGGCCATTTCAATGCATCAAACAATGCATTGACAGGGCCTAGCTAATGCGACCTAGTCAATAGGGCCTAGTTGATGAGGCCTCATTAATGTGGCCAATCCATGAGTCATCATACCCACACAACTAAATAAAAACTCATACTTGAATTCTTTAAAAAATTGAGAAGGTATGGGATTATTGACCAGCATAGGACACAACAAAACTATCATGAAAAAAACTAAGTGCCTTGGTGTATAGATCAATAAAATTACAAATTATGGTGTTCATGACACAAAATTCAACATTAAACAAAAATTAGATAACATGTCCTCTGATGGCATGAAGACAACTAAAAATATCACATGGTCCCAAGTGGTGGAGGCTCCTAAGATTTCAACAGACCTTTTTCAGTTTTAGGCACATGCGATAGTGGAGGTTGTTGTGCCTATCTAGTTGTCATTGCAACTTTTGTCCAAAGTTGGAAAGCTTCTAGTAATGCTTTTATTTTCTCCTCCTTACTTCTAGGATTGTGCATAGTTCATGTAGATTCACCAATGTGGATTGGAATGGGCACACCCTAAGTGTGACATCTAAAAATGTCAGTAGTTGGAACACTGAGAGGTTTATGGGCATATAGCCTAACCCCGAATCCATGCAAGGGTTGTGCTAGAAAATAGAAATGAGGTGCCCTAAATGGTCTTGTCAATTAGATAGAGACTTATATGGTGTTAAAATGATCATGCGTAAAAAGGGTTTATACTACGTTACACATAGGCATTGGGGCCAGCTAAGCTAGAGCATAGCAGGGTGTCCCAACCTAAGAACAGTGATGCAAACTTGCAAATACATATGAAAAAGTGAGAAAATACAAGTGTTACGTTGAATACCAAGGAGAAATGCTTGAGAAATGCAACAAAATTTGAGAACAAAGGTGCACCACCCCAAAAGGGGGAGTGTAGCTAATTCCAAAATGGTCTCAAAAGGTACACAGTGAACAATAGGCATAGTGGGAGTGGAGTCACAATCTCAGTGGTGTTGGGTTATGAAGTCTGGTGCTCATTGTGATGAACTGTGCTTGCCTGGTTGGTTGCCACAATGTACTATGTGATGTTCTGTAGGGCTACAATGGGGCTACGGTGTACCGTGTGGTGTAGCTATGCTTCTCTACCAGTGTGGTGTGCTTTGGGTCTCGTTCACCCACAGAACTAAGTGCCAAGATGCCAAAGTGGAAAATTCCAAATGAAAGTGCTAACTGCCCAACCAGTGTAAAATGGAAGCCAACCCTCTGAAACATTAGGGTGCAAGGGTATTTATAGGGCTAGGGGTAGCCCAAAATGCAGATTGGTCGCCACATGGTAGTGTAGTAGGTGGGATCACAAGAAAAATTCAAAAAATTTTCTAAGTCTAGAGGTGACCAGAAAAAGTTTAAAATTTTTTTTACTCTAGTTGTTATGCTCATCTCATGTTACATGCATGAGATGAGATGTTGGTAGCTACACTTGTCCCGTGTTACATGTGGGATATGGAACACTAGCTACTATGCTCATCCCGTGTTATGTGTGGGACATGGGGTGCTGGCTACCACACTCATCCCATGTTATATGTGAGACATAGGATGTTGGCTACTATGCTCGTCCCGTGTTACATGCGGGACATGTGATGCTTCCCAAGGATAGGGTGTAGCATGGACACTTAGAAGAATCTGGTGAAGATTATAATCCTTGTTCTTGTTATACTAGCTATGCTCTAGAGCATAGCAGGAGGGGTGGGCTTAGGAGTTAGAGAATCTAGCAAATGCCTCTTCCATGCTGAGCTAGCTTGACAGCTTTTGGCTTCACACTTAGGCAAAATTGACCACTGAAAAGTGTGCTATGCTGGCAATGCTCTAGAGCGTAGTGAGTAGAGTGAGAACATAATAGAACACTTAGAGAAATTTTTATGCAAATATTGTTGACACTTATAAAATCTAGCAAAATAGGCCTTGGTGCATGCTACGTTGGGAAGTGTAGCACCAACAGTTAGAAAAATTTACCAAGTTTTGACACTTAGATAAATTTGTAGAAAGTGCCATAATTTTGACACTTAGAAAAAATTTTCAAATCTAGCAGTTGGTATTAACTACACTCAACACTTAGAAAAAAATTAGAAAAAGTGTCATTGTTCTAATACTTAGCTAAATTTATAGTTGAGATGCTAAGAGCTAAAATTTTGTGGTGTTTCAATGGCCCCTCTTTATTGGCATTTGGAGGAGTAGCTCGAGAGACATCGACAAAGAATTGCAAAAAATCATAGTAGACATGGCATCAATATTTCTCATCAATACAAGATTGAGTTTTGTTTCACCATGCTCAAGAGTGCTATGGATAAGTGTATGCTAGGGAAAAGTGTGTAGGCAATGTGCTAAGGAGATGAAATACAGGTAGAGGAAATAAAACATAAATAGTATATCCTAATGCAAGATGAAAATTTAGCATAGCTAACATTGACCATGACATGAAGTGGCTTGCTTCTAAAATGTTGAGCTCTTGTTAGAGTACTTATGAGAGAGTTAAAGTCAATCTAAGACTAGGCTAATTGCAAAACTGTAGCACTTGTAAATTGCTTGGGGATGTGCTTATTCAATTTATTTCTTTCTTTTTTGCTTTTCTTTGAGGTGAACCTTTGTTGGATTTGGCTTACTACTGAATGCTAGCTGCAAGGTGTAGGCCATCAAGTAGATGGGATTTGTTTTGATGCAACTGCATTGCATCTATAGGATAGGTGTTTTCTCCCTAGGATGAGTTGTTTTACATCTACTTGGGCCTTGACCATCCAAGAAAGGCTTCCCATGGGACAAGTTGCATTATGTCCATCATGGGTTCTACGATTGACGTGAAGAGAATGCCATATGTTTCACAATGTGTATGCATTAGAGGGATGTGCAATTGTGAGTATGCGGGAGATGAGAGGCTATTGGGATGAAGGCGTCGATTTTTGTAGGTTGTAATAGGGTGAGGGGGATGTGCACTCTTGAGTGGCTTAACTAGTCCAATCATGCACATTAGAGTAATGTGATGACTTGCTACTATGATGAGATGCATCTTTGCACTATCACCTATGAGGCTTCATCTTGCAAACACAACTTCGAGAAGATAAGAAGACCACATAACATGAAATGCAAGTCAAATACTATATGTGAATATGCTAGAAGTGCTAGATGTGAAGATGCTACAAATGCTCAAAAAGAACTATGCTAATTGCAAGTGCTTAGGAAGCTAGTGAAAGTGCTAGAGTGATGATGCTGCAAGTACTCTAAAGGCTGCACTGATGGCAAGTGCTCCAAAAGATCACCAACATGCTAGTTTAAAGTCTTGGCAAACCATGAATCCAATTTAAGGTCATGGAATACTATGAATCCAATTTAAGGTCTTGGTAGACTATGATGTGCTAGTTTCTAGTCCTAGCAAACTTCTAGGTGTTTATTTAACATCATAGCAAATGGTGGTTTTTGTGTCAGTTTCACGTCATGACCCAAGGATGATTTGTGCCAATTTATAGTCATAGCGGATTGTCTATGCCAGTTTATAGTCATAGTGGACTATCTATGCTAGTTTTTTTACATCATGGTAGATAAGTGCTTACCTTACTTGTGTGTGATGCTACATGCATAGTCATGCTATGTGCTTGCAAGATCTTGCAAAAATTAACTAGAAAACCAACATCAAGGGGCACTTGTTGTAAATAGAGTTAAAATGCACAAATGAAATGAAAGCAATGCAAAAAGTAATAGTTTTATGCTATTCTAGGCCATGGGCTAGTTTAAGGCCTTTTCAGGCCTTGTGTGTTTGTAGTTTTATGTTTTATTTTTATTTTTATGTGCTTTTGATGTTTTTCAAATGCAATACATAAGCTAAGTGGATGGATGTGTAAACTAGGCAAGCAAGTAAAATGTAAATGCATGAACAAATGCAATGCAAGAAAAAACCAAAATTGCATGGCCCATGGAAGTAAGGGTTAAGTAGGTGCTTAGTGCATTTTTGGCCAAGGGAAAGTCTTGGCCACATAGTTTCCTAATAACTAACCATGGATTAGAGGGCATGCAAGGCTTAAGATCCTATGGGAGGTTGTTGGCTTTAACCACTTATTTAGGTGTTTTAGCCATAGGTGTTGCATTGGTTGCCACCAATGTACCACCAAGAAACTCCACCTCCAACACTTTCTCTATGTTTATGTTTTGGGTAGTCAAAGGGGAGATGTTGTCACCATGGATGATAACTTGACCACCTTCATATGGAAGGTGGATTTCTTGATGGATGGGAGAGGAGATGGCCCATAATTGGGCTAGCCAAAGCCTACCTATGATTAGGTTGAAGCTTGGCATTTCCTCTATGACAGTGAAATCTGCACTAGTGGGGAATTGCTCTCCTACCACGAAGGCTAAGTTGATTATACCCTTGATAGTCATGTATGATCTATTGAAGGATTTTAGACATGTGGTTTTGGTTGGCCTGATTTCATCTTCAAGGCCTAATTTATTGATGATGGAGTATAGGACTATGTTTGTTGCTGCACCATCATTAACATGCACACTGCAGATGGTGCATTGCCCAACATGTATGCTAATGGATAGTGGAGCTATACTAAACTCCCCTCATTTAGGGTTGATCTTGACTACATTTTTGTGAAGTGTTAGGGATGTTGAACTTGATTCCTATGGTGTAGGGGGTAACATCGCTACATGGATGGATGTCTCATCTATAGGTATGTCCTCTGTAGCAGGAATGGAGACCAACATTTGGGCCAATGCTTGGAAATGAGTAGATGAGGTCATGACCAAGTTGTACAAGCTCAATGTTGTGTTCTTTTTCTTGAGTGTTTATTTCACCTAGGTTAGTGCAGCCACGAAGTCCTTATCATCAGTTGTTATGTTGTCCTTAACTTCCTTCATGTGACTTGAGAGATGGGTCTCTTGTGAAGGGGACTTGGGCTTAGGTTGCTTGGATTACTTGGGGGTAGGGGCCCCAGTGTTCAGTTGTTTCTTGTTGGTTATGGCCTTTGCTTTGGCCATGGGGGTTGCAAGGCACTGATTTGTCCTCTTATGCTACCATTTGGTAGGCCTACTTAGGTTGCTAGTGGGGTCGACCCTGAAGGAGGAGGGATTGAGATTTTGCCCATTGTTGGGCTTGGAGTAGGTGAGGGGCCATCATGTTGTGATACCCTTATGAAAAATGGTGGTTCAAGAGTTGTTGTAGGTCCAAATAATTATGGAACCTTGATAATGAATGGTTGCTTAGTGATTGTTGTTGTTGCATCCTACCAGTTTAACGTCTTAGTGGATGGTTGTTTTGGTTGTCAGTTTAACATCTTAGTGGATGATTACTATGGGACCTTGATCATAAAGGATGTTGTGGGTGCCTAAGGTAGTACTTTGATAACAAAGGAGGGCCTCTTACATGTGGAGGCTAAAGAAATCCTTGCCTTGCTAGGAGGCATGTGAATCATAAAAGGTTGCACATGTTTAGACTTACCACCTATGCTGATGGAGTTTACGACATAGGGGACATCATTTGTGTTGGATTGGCTCAGTGTGCTAAGCACTAGTTGACCCCTTTCTATCATTCTTTGCTAGTCATCCTACAAAGCATGATAGTTGTCTGTACTATGACTAGATAGCTGGTGGTAATGATAGTATTGGTTCAACTTAAAGTGTTGTGGGACCAAGGGCTTGTTTGGTATTGTTGAGCCGAGGTTCCATAGTAGTTTGTAGTACCTATGATGTTTTTGGTGAGTAGTTTCTAATATGTGTTTGCAGTACCTATCATGTTTACAAACAAGTTAGGATCGTACACTCATCCATCCTGATGGACTCATTCATAATCTTGTTTTGCCTCTAGGTCGAGGTGATCCACTAGTAATCCTACTTGGATTTTGGCACAAACAAAATTGTATTATTCATGGTTTAGTGTAGCACACTTTGGGTGGATCCTGGTGTCAAATGTGTTAGACACTGACATGAAAGGTTGATCTAGATTCATGTTCACAGATTAGGTTGCTAAAAATGGCAAAAAATGTATTATTCATGTTAGCTATTTGCAAAAAATGGCTAACTCTAAAAATTGTAGAAAAATGACTAAGTTTGTCGATAGTAGAAAAATGGCTAAGTATAAAAATGTCTAAGTGTAAAAATGCAGAAAAATGGCTAACTTTGAAAACTACAAAAAAATGACTAAGTCTGTCAGTAGCAGAAAAATGGCTAAGTATAAAAATGGCTAGGTGTAAAAATGCAAAAAAATCACTAAGTATGGAAACTACAAAAAATTGAATATGTGTAAAACTATGAAAATTTGGCTAAGTATGAAAATGCAGAAAAAAATACTAAGTATGAAAATGCAGAAAAAAATGCTAAGTATGAAAGCTACTGAAAATGGCTAACTCTAGTGCTATGGTTGCTATGCTGGAGCTTGTCATGCTCACTACATTGGAGCTTTCTACACTCTGAAAATGTATTACGCTCTTTAGAGAATCCAAAGTTTTGGCTAAGTGCTAATCAAAAAAATGCAAAAGGAAATGGCAAGGCCATCCTTCTATTACCATAAACTGTGAAATCCGAAAATGTCGATGGCTAGAACATTGAGAGGTCTGTGGGTGTATAGCCTAATCCTAAATCTATGTGAGGGCCATGCTAGGAAATGAAAACGAGGTGCCCTAAATGGTCTTGTCAATCAGATAGGGACTTACATGATGTTAAAACAACTATGTGTGAGAAGGGTTTATACTGTGTTATGCACAGGCACCAGGGTTGACTAAGCTAGAGTGTAGCAGAGTATCCTGACCTAAGAACAATGATGCAAATGTGCAAATACATATGAAAAAGCAAGAAAATGCAAGTGTTATGTTGAATACCAAGGAGAAATGCTTAACAAATGCAACAAAATTTGAGAACAAAGGTGCACCGCCCCAAAAGGGGAAGCATAGCTAATTCCAAAAGGATATCAAAAGGTACACAATGAACAACAGGCATAATGGGAGCATAGTCATAGTCTCGGTGGTGTCGGGTCATGAAGTTTGGCGCTCATCATGATGAATTATGCTTATTGGGTTGGTCGCCATGATGTACTATGTGATGTTCTATAGAGCTACAATGGGGCTGTGGTATACTGTGTGGTATAGCTATGCTTCTCTATTGGTGTGGTGTGCTTTGTATCTCATTCACCCATGGAGCTAAGTGCCAAGATGCTAAAGTGTCAAATGCCAAATCAAAGTGCAAACTACCCAACTAGTGAAGAATGGAAGCCAACCCCTTGAAACATTAAGGCACAGGGGTATTTATAGGGCTAGTATTAGCCCAAAATGTGGATTGGGTGTCACATGGTAGTGCAGTAGGTGGGACCACAAGAAAAATTTAGAAAATTTTCTAAGTTTGGAGGTGACTAGAAAAATTTTAAAAATTTTCTAACTTTGGCCGCTACACTCATCCTATGTTACTTGCAGGACACAGGACACTAGCAGGTACACTCATCCCATGTTACCCATAGGACATGGAACATTGGTTGCTATGCTTGTCTCATGTTACGTGTAGGACATGGTACGCTGGCTACTACACTCGTCATATGTTACATGTGAGACATAGGATGCTAGTTGCTATGCTCATCCCATGTTACATGTGGGACATCGGATGCTCCCTGAGGATAGGGTGTAGCATGGACACTTAGAAGAATTTGGTGAAGATTGTAATTCTTGTTCTTGTTATGCTAGCTACCCTTTGGAGTGTAGTAGGAGGGATGGCCTTTGGAGTTAGAAAAATCTACCAAATGCCTCTTCCATGCTAAGCTAGCTTGATAGCTTTTGGCTTGACACTTACGAAAAACTACCCACTAAAAGTTGTGCTACACTGGCTATGCTCTAGAGTGTAGCAGGCAAAGTGAGAGCATAGTAGGTAAAGTGAGAGCATAGTAGAACATTTAGAGAGATTTTCATGCAACTACTATTGACACTTAGAAAATCTGGAAAAACAGGCCTTGATGCATGCTACAGTTGAGAGCATAACACCAACACTTAGAAAAATTTACCAAGTTTTGACACTTAGAGAAATTTGCAAAAAGTGCCATTGTTTTGACACTTAGAAAACATTTGCAAATCTAGTAGTTGGAGCTGACTACACTCAACACTTAGAAAAATTTTGACATTACCCAAATTTTTCTAAGTGTTGAGTGTAGTCAGCTATAGATTGGTTAAAGATGGATGTTACCATTCCTTCATCAACTTGTTTTAATTATTCCTAAAGCTGCTAAAAAGCTTCATCTCTAGTTATTGCAGGGTTGAGAAGTGCTAGATTTGCAAAATGGGCACGTAGTTCAGCAACCTCTATGGTCCAATGTTGGTTTTGTACATGAGCTATTTCAAGTTTTCCTTCTAGGATAATACATTTGCCCTTTTCTTTGAGTAGCTTTGATTGATTTGCAGTAAAGTTATTTAAAAAATTAAATATGTTTGAATTTAGTTATGTGGTCCCCACTAGTTGGTCGAACAACTCTTCATGCTAAGTTACACTTAATCTTTTGCTAACAATTCCTGTGAACACTTGCACATCTTGAAGTGTAGATACATCTAGTATAAAAATTATAGGTATGTTAAGTGATTTAGTGATTTTGTCAGCAACCACTTTTGTAGCTATCTCCTACCCTTGGTGCTACATCACTAGTACAGTTGCCTCCTCACCCTCCTCCAAGTGCATTGAAAAGGAGGCTACATTCCTAGAGATTTTTGAGAATAAATGATGTTGAGATAGAGACATTTTCACCTCTCAAGCACTAGGATTCGATCTTACTAGTAGCTATGTTTGTTGCGCTAAGAATATTGGTCCACCTCCCTCCATCTAACTAATTGTTTGAGCCACTTTATCAAGGTGACTCATCACAAGTCAATAAATAGATGGATCCCTACCACTCATTCCTACTTGCTGCTCCAGCTCATGCAAGATCTGTTCTCAAATTTCATGCAAGTTCTCAATGGTTGTGTAGGCCTCTAGTGTTATTTCTTAAGTGGGTTGTGGAGGTGGTGGTTGTTGGTCCTCATTTCAGACCAAGAGGCTTCAGGAGTATGCCTGATCATGTTGTTGGAGTAGTGTATTATCCTTGCCCTTTTGCAAAGTTTTCGGATAAGGCATGAAAAGGCAAGGTTTTTCTCTCATGTTCATTCTCTTTGAAATGCTTTTTTATCTCTAGATAGATTAATTGTGGAAGTTTTGCTAGAAATTTCTCACTTAGAGTGGCACATGCTTGGGTGGAGAAGGCAGTCACCTTACTAAACCTCACTATTGGATAAAGATGATAGGTCACTATCTTGAAGTATACATGTTCTACTATTGTGAGCACACCAAACTCCTTACAGTCAACCCCATAACACTATTGGGTCCACTTCTTTTGGGCCTCTAGATTAGCTTGTGTAGATAACTCTGCCAGTTATGTCATAGAATCAGTCAACCCAAGAGCCTACACGATGGCTTCAGTTAAGCAGGATACTTGAATGTCCTTGATCTTCATAATGAAACCTACCCTTCTATTGTTCAAGAAGAGCTATGTATCTTCCATGTAGCACTCTCCACTAGAAGTTATGAT
The DNA here is from genome assembly GCA_015680685.1 of Gnetum montanum. NCBI lineage: Eukaryota > Viridiplantae > Streptophyta > Gnetopsida > Gnetales > Gnetaceae > Gnetum > Gnetum montanum. Next base: position 73,366 of record MNCI01008530.1, read on the forward strand.
CGGCCACATGGGAGAGGTTTACAACTATGTATTTACCTCCATTGGAGCATGCTCTAAGAAATGGGTCGAAGTTCAATTTCTAGAAAACTAAGCATTGGACATCACGAGGTCTAATTATGTTGAGGTACGCTTGTGTCTATGTGACTTTAAGTCTTGGTATGGGCCCTGGTACCTCTCCTCACTATGATTGTTCTGTTACAGCCTCTTCCTTAGGAATCTATGTAACCGATTCAATTTTGGGCTTCTCCTGAAGAGGTCCCATTACATGGGTTTCTTCTACCTATTTCTAGGCTTATTCTTATTGGTCCCTTCTAGTTTTGGATCATTTCTCCCTTTGTTGAAATGGTCTTTTCTTCTATGGTCATTTTAGTTTTGGTGCCATTTGTAATCCCAACATGACCACAGGTTAGCAATTATTGTGTAACATGAAAAAATTTGTGATACCTTATCTTGTTAGGAACGTTACACTTGGCTAAGTTATGAGTATGGTTGATTTGATCAATTTTAATTATTATTTTACTTATGTTTTGATGTTAATAAATGATTATAGTCATATCGGAGTTTGTTGAAAGGGTTAAATTATCAAAAGTTGATGGTTTAATATCATTATATTGATTAACCCTTTGGGAAAAATATTTTCATTAAAAACCTTAAGATTTGCAATCCCCACGATGAAGAGCTTACCTCCAATAGCTACAGGATGAAAGAATGGAGTGCTTTGGATAGACTGTTGGAAAGTTATGAGCTTTGGAAAGTTTTGGGCTCTAAAAAATAGAAAAAACTCCCCTCTTGTTGTGAAGAAAATGATAAAAAATTGTAAAGTATTTAGTGGTATTTATAGATTTTTTGCATTGCGTTGATGGGGCCTAGTTAATGGGGCCCCATTGATGAGGTCAGCTGCATTGAATAAGCCTAGTTAACATGATTGTCAATCACCATTGACTTTGGTAAAACTTTGAAAATACAAGAAATTTTCTAGTGAAATTGGAGTTATATGGAAGTCCAAAAAAAAAATCACAAACATGATAAAAATAGTAAAAGAGTGAAACACCACCAAATTCAAGCAACAACACCTTAATAGAAAATTTGTCTAAGTGTCAACATGAGGTAAATTTTTTTTAAGTGTTTGGCCCATGCTTCCACTACTATGAATATGTCCCAATGTATAATTAGCTAAGCATGTAGCACAAAATTTGATTCACAAAATTTTCCAAGTGTTGATAGTAGTTGCAAAGATTTTTCTAAGTGTTGTGCTACACTCCCATTCTCCTTGCTACAATCTAGAGCATAGCTAGCGTAGCATGCACTTTAGTGGCTAGTTTGCCTAAGTGCCAAGCTAGAAGCTGTCAAGCTAACTTAGAATGGAAGGAACATTTTGGTTGATTTTCTAACTCCTAAGGTCGTCCCTCCTACTACGCCATAGAGTGTAACTAGGATGAAGATTGCAAGTTTCACCAATTTTTTCTACATGTCAGTGCTACGCTCTCACTTTTCCTTGCTATGTTCTAAAGCATAGCCAATAGTGGATTTCAATTTTTGCAGAATTTTCCTAACTGTTGGGCTACACTCTAGAGCGTAGCTAGTATAGTAATGTGAGATAGCTTTCAAAAGCTTTTAGAGCTTAGTACTGGCCTCCATCTCAGCTCTAACAGTTCTTCAGTAAGAAAGATCAACAACTTGCATTTCTTTTGCATCCTTCCTATTTATCTCAAGATTGTACCTATGCTTGATCCAACTTGAAAGAGGGGAGAGTGTAGTCCTAGAGCATAGCCTCTGAATTGCACTATTTTACACTGTTTGCAGGTACATCGTGGTCTTTTTAGCTTTGGCACATGCAATCTTGATAGCATATTTACAATTTGGTAGTCTCTTAAGGTCCATTAGAGCACACTAGAGTGCCACAACAATTGCTCCAGTGGGAGCATAGTTGGATCTAGCATAGCCTTAACTACTGTTTTTGCCATGTGGTACCTAATCTGCATTTCATGTAGATCCTAACCCTATAAATACCCCTGCATTTCACATTTATGGGTTTTCATTTTGAAGCATTTGGTTGGCAAAACAAAAAAGCACGGTTGGCAAAATCTAAGCATCATTTTGGCATTTGAGGCATTTGAAGAACCCCACACCCCCAGAATACTTCACACCTTGGCAACACCTTTGCACATTACTTAGCATTACAACACACAGTAGCCCATAGGATACCATGGAAACCAACATGGTAGGCTCAAACTTCATGATGAACATTAGTTTTCATCGCTTGGATACCCTAGAGACTATGACTACACTACCTACTACGCTTGTTTGTACATTGCATAACTCCTCATCTCTCCTTTGTAATTCCTATGCTCTCCCCATTTGAGGTGGTGCCATTCTTTCTCTCTCAAAATCCCTTGCATTTTCAAGCATTTTTCTTTGGCATCTATAATTGCACTCATATTTTTTGCTATATTGCACATATTTGCATGTTTGCACCATTATTTTTACATCATGAAACCTTGCTACAGTTGGGCTTAGTCAACCTTGGTACCATCGAGGACACTATGCAAATATCTAGCTCTTGTTTGTCAAGACACCTTCTAAGTTCCACTTTAATTGACAAGACTATCCTATGTGCTCCACCTCTATTTTTCTCCTTCAGTGATGGCCCTTTAGATGGGGGTGGTATTAGAGTTGTGTCATGGCCATGGACCCCTTGGTGTGACTATTCTAGCCATTGATGTTTTTGATTTTTATAGATTTTTGGCACTAGAAGGAGGGTCATATCATTTTCTTCTACATTTAGTGGTAGTCCCACGTGCTCTCTGCACCTCTATTACTAGCTTTAGGCTAGCATAGACTTGACATGCCTATGGACTTGCCACAGAAGTAGCTAGATCATAAGCTAGCGCTAGAGTTGTCTATGAGTTGGTTGGTGTTGATTGGACCTAGTTGTCAGTTCCCTTGGAATCCTTTTGGATGAAAGAAAAAGCATATCTTTGGCACTTAGCCAAAAATTTATGTGCTTGAGAGAGCATAGCTAGCTCTCAATGTGAGAGCATAGCAAGCCTCAACATAGCTAGCATAGCACACCAGAGTTAGTTTTTCTTAGTAGCATTTTTAGACTTAGCTATTTTTTAGCATTTTTCAACATCTTCTTACTTAGCCATTTTTTCAAAATTTCTATACTTAGTTGTTTTTTAGCATCTAAAATTTTTGCATTTTTTTAGCATCATGAACCTTGAGTAGCATAGTGGTTGTTCGACTTGCTCAGTGGGAGATCAAAATTGATCTTCCTAGGGCTAGGAGATCTACTTTGGTAGAGAGGTAATCATTCAAAATACACAACCAATCACCCGAGTATATGGTACTCAATGAAAAAAAATAAAACATCCTTTGTGCGATACTCCAAGTAGGTATATCCTTAAACCACCAAGAAATGAATGTTAAACGGGGTTACGAAATCATACACCAGAATGGGAGGGAGTACTTCTTTGCCCCTAACGATTTCATTCCACTCATTGAGACCTTTTGGTGCATGCTTAACCAACTTATTCGACTGAGTGGGTTGAATGAGCATGACATGGCAATAGACTATGATGAGCCCCTTCAAGATGGGTAGTATGAGTTTGAAGCCCATTCAAAGAACACGAATCCCTTTTATGCCTCTTTCTAGCAGGCTACCTCTAGTTTCATCTCTCCAAAATCCTAGCTATCTACCTTTTGTTAGGTGGTTACATTCCCTTTGTCAGCTCCTAGGTCAACCCCTACGGTGGCAAGTCATTAAGTGCATGTACATCATGGTGTAGGATTTTCTATCATCCCTCTTTTTATATAGCACAAGCATTAAGGTGCAAGACCATTTGCTATCCTCCCCTTCATGACATCAGCACAGTCTATGTAATCCTCCCTACCAACATCTATTATGCCCATGCAACCTTACATACATACTGTGTAGATGTCCTAGCTACCACTAACTTAGGTGTTGTACATTCCACCTGTCCCATTGGCACCTCCTACAATGGCACAAGCCATGACTATGTGGTGGATCCCAACCTTTTGTGCCCATGGCACAACACACATAGTAGTATGTGTAATAGCACATGCAACAGGCATCTCACATGGTCATGTATCCCAAATTAGGTCTATGGATCACTCAAGCAGCATAGTGGATAATAGAATTAGTGTAGCTTATTGTGCCCACCTTGAGCTTGGACCAAGTGTTCCAGCTCATTCAGACACTCATTGAAGAGGTTAAATGACTCAAAGTCACATCCTTTGAAATGGTCCATGTGATGGAATTTTACTAGGATGACCTAATCTGTCCTACACTCCCATCATTGACCCTACCTCCTAGAGTCTAACTTTCCCAGTTCACTAAATACAATGATGAAGAGAACCCTAACATCCATCTAGTGACCTTCCGTTCTGAGTGCCTTCTATTGCAAGCATATCCACATGCAATCATCCATGCATTTTCCATGTCCCTAACTAGTAAGGCACTAGATTGGTACCATGCAGTCCCTAGCTCCTCCACATCTTCCTTGGAGGAATTTCTTAGTCAATTTTTCACTCACTTCAAGTACAACTTGAAGCCCAAGGCAACCCTAGATCAACTAATGCAGATCAAGTAGGGTCACTTAGAGCCTGTACACAACTTCATCCAGTGCTGGAGTGCTACACTTAATGAAATTTGTAAGCCCATTGTAGAAACCCACCTACTAGCCATTTTCAAAGGTGCAGTGAATGACTTCATCAAGTTGAAGCTATACTACCTTGCCTCACACTCCTTGAGTCAAGCATTTGCTCAAACGAAGAGCATTTAGGATGTGGTAGAGGCCAGTAAAGACCTAGCCTACATGGCCTACAAAAATGCACATGCAAAGAAAGCCAAGGAAAAGGATAAGGTAATCACAACTATTGCAATGGTGGCCAATGAGGCTAAGCTAAATAACACCAAAGCAATGGCCAAGGCACCTAAGGCCTCAGTCAACAACAAGGCATTTGGCTCTACCACTGCAATGACCAACAAGTCTACACCATTGACGACCACTGGGCAAGCTACCCTAAGGCCAAACATTGAGCACAAGGACTACTCAAAGTATACACTATTGCCCATTAATCCATCAGAGCTCTTGGGATAACTACTTAATGCTGGGTGCATCTAGTATAAGTAGATGCCTGAAGATGCCTGTAAGTGTCATGACCACTACTACAAGCTCGTTAGAAACCCATTAGTAGTTATACCAAATGAGCCTTTGGTCCCTAAGCACTTCAGGTTGGACTAGTTCTGCCGTTACCATCAACTGCTTGGCCATGACAGAGATTTCTACATGGCCTTATTGGATAACATACAATGCATGATTAACCAAGGTGAATTGGTCCTTGATGTAACTAACCTAGTTCACCTGGAAAATAAATCAATGATGGTCTACAAAGACCCTCTCAACATAAGTGATGCAGGCTATGTTATCAATGCCATTAGCATTTCGGATGACTCAGAATCGTCACAAGAGCCATTCATTGTTCATGTGCCCTCTAGCAACATTATGGCCTCCTTAGCATCAACCAGTTTGAGGTTCCCTTTTGTCATCAGAGCACCACCTTGGGTGCCCATGATACCCTTTATGGTTAGGACCCTGCAGCACATTGTAGTGATAGCAACCTAAACATCCTTTATCATTACGATACCTCAATGTGTGGACTCTTCGCTTACTTAGAGTCCAGTGGTGGGGACTACATTAGGCCCTACTTGCCCAAAGCCTTATCTCACATACAAAAATAGGTAATCTAGATGGAAACCTAGGAGGCCAAACAAGTGCCTCATTAACAAAATGATTAGGGAATGCATGGAGTTAGGTCTACCTAAGCTTGTCCCCTTATCCTCCATCCCTATGGCCACGTTAGTCAAAATAGCCACTGCAAGCAATCAAAAACCAAGTAGTGAGCCTTAAAAGTAGACAAAGTAAGTCAAACCCAAAACTTTTTCCCAAGAGATTTGTCTCTTGGGCTGCATGAAGGAGGTGAAGGCCAATAAGGCAATATATAGTGATAAGGATTTCTTAGATGCATTGACACAAGTCAAATAGGTTCTGAAAAAAAAAAGAAAAATGACCTTGAGCTTGTACAACTTAATCATGACCTCTTTCACTCACCACGAAGAACTAGTTCACATGTTGACATTTATTCTTGTTAAGGAGGACATCCTAGTGGATGAAGAAGCCATCCATGCTATGATGCTTTTCCCTACACCACAAGAATAGAGTTCAATTCCCTTAGCATTTCATGATCAGAAGATTAAGGTTGACCCTAAAAAGGGTTAGGTCATCACCGTGCCAATGTTCATAATAATCTACATAGGGCAATGCAAGATTTGCAAGGTGCACATTGATGATGGGATGTCAACTAATATCATCCCAGTTCCAATCATTGAAAAACTTGATCTTGTTGACCAATTCAAACCTATGAAGATGACATATCTGAAGTCCTTTAATTGATCATGTGTTGTCATAAGGAGAATAGTCATGATAGCTTTCATGCCAGGGGAGCGATTCCCCACTGTAGTGAAATTCATTGTCATCAAGGAGATTCCCAGGTTCAACTTGACCTTGGGAAGGCCTTGGCTAGCCCAATTACAGGTTGTCTCTTCACCCATCCACTAAGATATCCACCTTCCATTTGACAGTGGAGAAGTGATCATATATGGTGACAATGTAGCCCCTTCAACCATCAACAACGTTGACATAGAATAAGGATCAGAGATAGAGTTTCCTGATGACACATTACCTGTAAGAGATGAGGGTCAACCTTGTTTGGTAAACCCACTCAAGAAACCAAAATAAGCAAATGACCTACTCGAGGAAGCTCTCTAGGTAGAGTTTCCCTTTAGCATCATAGATAAAGGTCTAGGAAAATATCACCTCATTCTACCCAAGCCCTATGCACCTCCCAACCCTCATTGAGTTAAGAAGAAACTACATGACTAAGATTTCTCCTTAGTCCAATGGGTGCTAGGTGCCTATTTGCACTTAATTTTTAAATGCCTCATTTGCCTTTTTCTTGTGTAGTTACATTTCCCATGGTTGTTTGTATTTTACATCATTCATTTTATTACGCATTCATTCCTTTTATTTATGCATTTTTGTCTAGTTTTATTATGCATTAAAAAAAATAAAATACATAAAAATCACAAAATTCCAAATTGCAAGAAAAATATATGGCCCACCATGGCCTAAAATTGGCCACTTTCCTTGCATTTCCATGGCCCAAAAAGGCCTTAAACTAGCATATGGCCTGTTATGGCCTAAAACTGGCAACATGCTTTTTCTCTCATTGCATTGGCCCAAAATGGCATAAAACTATTGCTAAGGCCCACCAAGGCCTTAAACTAGCATGTTATAGCCCAAAATGTCCTAAAACTATCACTACGACCCACCATGGCCTAAAACTCGCAACACGTTTTTCCTTTATGCACAGCCTAAAATGGCCTTAAACTAGTAATTGTCATGGCCCAAAATGGCTCTAAACTAGCATGGGGCCCATAAATGACCTAATTTCATCAAACCACCACATTATTGGCATCAAAACTTAGCAAATAAACACAAAACTCTACATAATACGCAACTCACATAGCAAAAAAATAGCTTTCTATTACATCTCCATTAATTCACCAATAAAATACATGGCATGACTATATAGAAAAAATCATCAAAAAATGCAAAATTTCCCAATAGCAGGGCTACATTAGAGCTACTCAACTAGTGGTGTTTGATGGGGGTTGAGGCTCCTCTTCCTCTACCTTTGTATCTCCACTAGGTCCTGTGGCATTGCATGGTGCCTACTCAAAGTAACGTAAAATAGTAAACTAGTTAGCAAATGCACAACATGCAAAACTAACATAAAAAGCACAAAATAACACAACTCACCACTCACCACTAGGTGATGAGTGAACAACTCGTAAGCATGTGTCCTACCGATTACCTCAAGGAATATATTATGACAACATTGTTCAATGGATTCCTCCTTGTACCATTTGAGGCATGTGTTCTAGTCATTCTTGTAGTGGTGCTTGTGGTTCTTTTGAGTCTACCCCCACTATTACACTTTTGCACTATAATCTTTCTAATCCTGATTTTTTTTAGGATAGCAAGTCCATCTACAACCTCTACTTAATAATCTCTCTAGTGTCCTTGTTTCTACCTCGGATTGCTGACTAGTACTTGGCATAGTCAATCTCGACTATCTGCTAGGTACTTTTCCCTTGTGTGTGAGTTACAATGAAATCATAACGGGGATGTAAGTCCTTCATCTTAGCATCCTGGCTCATCACCCTATCCTGGAGCTTGTGCACCTACTTCCATAGGTACTTGTTAGTGTGCCTACAAATCCATAACACTTTTGCACATGAAAAAATGCATTTACTTGCTACCTCATACATGCAGTAGGATGCTTACTCCACTTTAGGAAGAAACTTGAAGATGACATCCACCTTGGCCACCCTACTCAAATCCTAGTGAAGCTTAGAACCTGTTGACATACAACAAGCAAAACAACATTAGCCACAGACTAAGCATCAAATTGGTAAAACAAGATAAGCAAAGCAACATGAAAAGCATACTAAGCTCAGGATCTACCTACTATAGGTAGTTCAACATGTCCTTAGCTAGACCTTCCATGAAGGTGAATTTGTCGAGTGCCTCTACCCATGGCTTCATGTAGTAGGTAAATGTGGATGCTGGACCACTAGTAGGTACCTCTACAACTACAATGTAATGAAATATTTAACAATGATCAAATAGCTAAAGATTAAAGAGTAGAAAGATGGCAGTAATAGATGGCAATTCAAAGCACATACCTAGCAAACCCTCAAGTGTGAAAGTGGGGGGATCACCCTGATGAACACCATCAAAGAGGTTATCAAAAATCACCCCCATTAGGGTGAAGCAATCCCTCCTCCTCCAACTATTCAAGGACCTTTGTAGCTTCACACAACTCCTCCTCCTTTGCCCCTTCCTCCTCAGTTTAAGGAGGGACCTCCTCTACTACTACCTTTGCCACTGCTCTAGTAGCCCTCTCACCTAATTCCAACAATTCACACATATGTTAAGACTAGCATTTTAACACTCAGCATAATACCTTAGCATAATATAGTATAGCACAAAAGCCTAAAAATATAAATGCATAAAATTTGAAAATGCATCTAATAAGTTGTACTAACCTACAACATGCATGTGCAAGTTGCAAAGCTTCAAGCAGATCTTCTTACCGCCTATCTTTTTAACCTCCCATGTAGGCTACTCTATGGGATGTTTCCTCTTAATCCTTGCCTTAGATGGTCCCACCGTCTTTGTAATGGAACACTCCATTTTGGCCATGTTCCCAGTACCAACTAGTGGGGCCTCACCTACACTATCGTGCGAGTAGTAAGATCACCCCAGGTGACGTTTAGTCTTTACAGAAAATGACTCACCAATCACCTCTGGGGGGGTCTTGCGATCATGAAATAGCAAACAAGTGCTCGATTCACAACTTCAAGAGCTATGTGTGGTTTTGCACCATCCATTGTCTATCCTCATGAACCATCAAAAACTCCACAAACCTTTGCAAGTATCTTGCAAAGAATGTGAAGTGCACATGCGACCTTGCCTAGAGGTTGTTGTGCAACTTGATGATCTTGGCGTGTAGGCCATCGATAATGTGAGAGGCCTAGTTGTACCTTATGCCCTCCTCTAGCATGTCCCTCATCACTCAAGCCTACTCCACCCCAAAGGTTTTTTCTTGGGAGAGTACTTTTGGAAATGCATGGACATGAAAGAGAGGGTAAAGTTCACGAACCATAGGCACCTATACATTCTTAATGAATATGCCTTTTCAAGATCAATAGGTTGCTAGCTACTCCTCGACATCGCCTTGGTGGTCCACCTTTCTATTGGTCTTATCAATGACCAATGGGCCTTCAGAGGGAAGGCCAAAGAGGTCCACAAAGAAGTCATCAGTAAGGTCCAGGACCATCCTCACATTACGTACTTGTGTAACAAAGTAATGGACATCATTGCTAAAGGAATCAATAATAGTGAGCATTTTAGCCACCAGAATGCCTAGGATAAGGGCCATGAAAAGGTCCATTATCCTAGCCCACATAAACGTACTAGTCAACTTTGCTAGGGCCTAGTAACATAACCAATGTTGTGCACCCTTAATGTCACCATACATCATGATGAGGGTGGCCTCAGTATGGCCCATAGCAACCACTATGTCCTCTCCCGGAGCAACTATAGCTGTAGTATAGGCAAAAAAAAAGATAACATTAGCATCATGCAAAAAGACAAGGTAGCAAGCACACGAGAGCAAAATGATAAATTGCTTACATGGGATAAAAGGTGTTCATGATGGTGATGGTAGAACTAATGCATCCTTGGTGCTAAGCACACCATACACCCACTTTGAATCCAACTAGCCATGGGTCTGACACCTCTTGCTAGTTTTGAATCCATACATTTTTTTGCTAGTTTTACGTTGTAGCGGATGTGCTTACCATGTTCATGCTTCAGATGTAGTACAGCTTGAGATATGAGTGATTCACCAGATTTGCAAACTCGTTGCCATCCATGTCTTCCAGCTTGAAGCCCCGTTCCTAAAGGCTTTTGTGACCATGTATGGACCTTCCCAGTTTGCTGAGAATTTGTTCATATGCTCATGGACAACATTGAGAATGAGGTCTCCCTTCTGTATTGGCCATGTATTCGGATTCACAATATGTTTTTTCCATTGCTTGTTCTGATAATGCTCTATGCGACTCAGCATTTGTGCACTCTCCTCCTCTATTAAGTCAAGGTCGATGATCCTCGACTCATCGTTCTAGGCTTCTCTCATGACATTAGATAGGATCATCCAGAGTGATGGTACCTACAACTCAAGAGGTAACATAGCTTCATATCCATAAACAATACTATAAGGTGTCTTACCTATTGTAGTCCTACATGTTGTCCTGTAAGCCCATAGCACATAGAGGATTTGCTAATGCCATCACCTCTTGCTATTGTTAAGCATCCTTTTCAGCAAGTTGATGATGGACTTATTTGTAGCCTCTACTTTCCCATTCGCCTATGGGTAATAAGGCAAGGAGAATTATTTTTTAATGCCAAGATTACTACAAAAGGGTCAAGTTTCCATACTACTAAACTGTGGCCCATTGTCGATCACAATAGTCATGGGGAGCCCAAACCTTGTCACTATGTTGTCCAAGATAAAGTGGCAAATTTGCTGGGATGTAGTCTTCCTTAGGGGGATAGCCTCCACCCACTTAGTAAAATACTCAATGGAAGTAATGATGAAGTTATGCCCTGCGGAGGACTTAGGCATGATAGGTCCTATGAGGTCTAGTCCCCATTATTGGAAACGCCACATAATCCACGTCGGATGCAACTCTGTAGGTGAAACGTGTATGAGATTTACGTATCATTGGCACGTATCACACATCTTGACTTTGGCCAAGCAATCATGCTCCATGTGAGGCCAATAGTACCCTAGATGTCTCATTTTTGTATCCATAGCCCTAGGTGCTATGTGTCCACCACACAGTCCCTCGTGTACTTCATTAACCACCTTCTACACTTGCTCCTCATTTACGCATGCTAGCAATATCCCGTCATAGGAGCATTTGCACAGGGCATTTTCTCCTATGAGCACATATTGTCAAGCACATTTACGGATCATAACTCTCTTGGCAGATGTGAATCTGCTTAAGAGTTCACCATGTTGCAGGTAGGCTTTAATGTTGGCGTACCACTCCTGGGTATCCACAGCACTAACAGAGGCTACATGTCCCACCTAAGTGATAGGCTCAGTACACTTGGTAATTGAGGTTAGCAAACTTGCGAACAAGTGTGATGGAATATTTAATGCTAGGGTGGCCAAGGCATTTGCTACGGTGTTTTCATTACGTGGCATGTGTTTCACATCCATAGTTGCAAACTATTTGAGTAGGATTTTTGCTAAGTCGTAATAGGGTTGTAGGCGTGTAGCTTTGCAGTTGTAGACCTTGGTGATTTGATTCACAACTAGCTGTCAACCTCCGTGAATCGCCAGGTGTTGTATGCTTAATGCTTGGGTAGCTAGAAGGCTCCTGAGTAACCCCTTGTACTTTGCCACATTATTTGTACAAGGGAATGCAAAATGATAAGCTAAAGGATGCATTTCCCCAAAGGGGAATGAAATGATAGCAGTTGCACTACCTCCTCATGTGGTCGAGGTGCCATCGAAATGAAAAGTAGCTTCAAGATGCGATGGGATGGCATTGATAGTGCTAACATGTTCATCTAGGAATTTAGGGTCTATGATCGCCTGATCGTCGACAAGTGAGGTTGTAAGTTGCATTGCTATGGCTTGACCTTTCATTGATGATTAGCTCACATAATGCAAATCAAATTCCGCTATTATTACTTTCCACTAGGCTATCCTACTACTTTCATACAAATTTTTTGTGATAGCCTGGAGTATGTTGCTTTTGCAAATAATGCTAATTTTGCTACAAAACAGGTAGTGTCTCCACTTCTTCAATGCAAACATTAAAGCAAGGTAGTTTCTCTCCACCTCATTGTATTTTGCTTCATATGCTATCAATGCATGACTTAGGTAATACACTGGTATCTCAGAACCTTCATCCCATTTCTAACATAATAGTGCCATGATAGACATGTTTGAGATAGCAAGGTAGATTAAGAAAGGCTTATCCCTCTATGATGGGTAAACAGTTGGGAGGTGCAAGAGGTCTTTCTTCAAATCATCGAAGGCTTGTTGGCACTGTGGTGTCCATTCGAAGTTAATCCCTTTCTTTAGTAGATGTTGCATGGGGTGTAACTTGTGGGTGAATTTTGCTATAAACCTTCTGATGAACTGCACTCTACCTTGTAACCCGTGTAATTCTTTAAGGTTTGTAGGAGGTGCCAGGTTGACCATGGTCTTAACTTTGTCAGGGTCCACTTGTATTCCAGCTTCTGATACTACAAACCCTAACATGCATTCGGTTCTCATCCTGAAGACACACTTTTTAGGATTGAGGCATAAATCATGCATTTGACAACACTTGAGAACTACACCTAGATCGCAAGGATGATCAGTGGCCTCTTTAGATTTAAACGCTATATGATCCACATAGTCATTCAGCGTTTCTAGGATGTAATCGCTAAAGATGTAAGTCATGGCTCACTGGTAGGTTGCTCAAGCATTCTTGAGCCCAAATGGCATCATAGTGTAACAAAAGGTACCCCATGGGATCATGAAGGTTGTTGTTAACTAATGCTCTAGGTTAATGTGAATTTGGTTGTAGCTGGAGAAACCATCCATGAAGGATAATAGAGCACGACTAGCCATAGTGTCAATGAGTTGATCAATGCTCGGAAGTGGAAAATCATCATTGATCATTGCTTTCTTCAGATCCCAGAAGTATATACAGATTCTTATTCCTCCCATTTTCTTAGAAACCTCAACGATGCTGGACACCCATTTCGAGTAATCAATTTCCCGGATGAAACCAGCTTGGTATAGCTTGGTGATTTCATCTCGTACGACCAGTGCGATCTCTAGTTTAACCTTATGAGCCTTCTGCTTGATCGCTTTCATGCATGGGTCTAAGATGATGTTGTGCTATATCAATCTTGAATCTAAACCCAGCATGTCGCTATATGACCATGCAAAGACTTCAATGTTATCTTGGAGAATTTTGGCTACATCTTTATGCATTTGCGAATCTAGGAGGGAACTAAGTTTCAACATTTTTAACTCCCCCCTGGATGTGGTCACAGGTGTCTCAATGAGAGGATCCTTAGTTACATCCCCGACCTCTAAATCTAGGGTTTGGACCAGATGCTCAGGCCAGTTTGGGAATGTTTCTAAGGATGCTATGATGCTAACTACAAGTGATTCCTAGTCTATTAGATCTGGGTTCAGTTGTCTTCCGAGCTTGCCATGTGGACCTGCTAAAGCTAAAGGTGAAGACAGATCACGATGGATTTCCATTCTCACTCGACCTACCAAAATGAAGTGAAAGTATAGTTGAGAGGTACCTGTTGGTAGTAATTGTGTATAGTGAAAATTTGCAAAGTAGCAATAAGATGTAATCAGTAAAGTACGATGAAAAGCTTAAAATTCACCAGTTTAAGGTCATGGTAGACTGCTAAGACGTAAAAATACAAACTGTTAATATAAAGTGCGAAACTACTGATGTAAAAATGTGAAACTGCTAGTTTAATGTCATTTCAGACTGCCTAGATGTAAAATGCAAAACTACTAATATAAAGAACAGAAAGCTACTAGTGTAAAAATGCAAAACTGCCAATGCAAAAATGCGAAATCACTAGTTTAGTGTCATTGCAAACTCCGAACAAGTAAAAGGTTCAAACTGCTAGTTTAATGTCATTGTGGTCTACTAACTAGAGTGAAACTATATGCTAGAAGTGCTAGTTTAAGGTCTTTTTGGACTGTTAACTAGATATTTTTTTTTGGAAGGCAAACGACTAGCTTGAAGCGTGTCAAGGATCTTCGCCTAGGCCCACTTGCTTTAATGAAAATAGTGTTACCATGTCGTGGCAGGCATGCTACGCTGCACGGCATACTTCGCATTAAACGGAGAGAGAGAATGAAAAGTTTCCTTTTAACCCTTGCAGCTATAAATAGGGATTAACCACTGGTAAACTCATCATTTTCACCGTAATAGTGCAGAGCCCACATTTGGAGCGCCGAGCGATTGTGCCGATAAAGAGTAAAGCGATTTTGTCATAGAAACAAGGAAAGAGTCGGTAAGCAAGACGATGGCTCTTAAGAAAGAACACAAACACCTAGTGCTCACTAAGGTTAATGGGTGAAGGAAACCCTACAGCGAGTGACACAGGTGCACATTGCGGTGTGAGAGGAGACACTGTTGATCCGATAGGCTGCTAAGCTTCCTCTGTTTCCTCATGCTTTTGTTATTTTTTTTGTTTTTCTTGCTTTTGTTTCTACGATTTAGGATTAGCTATTTGTGTTTTCTGTCATCATGTTGTCATTATTTTGGCCCTTACATCATCGCTATTGCCATTTTGATCATGGCAGATGTACAAATGCTATGCTAAAGTTGCATGCAAGGTCGCCTAGACCACCATCGCTACAGTTGTTATTACTGCAGAGGCTTGAACAATTTGAGCTACTTGGCATTCAAAAGATGTAGCGTAGGACCCTTAGGAGGGTTTGGCCATGTGTGATGTGATAGTATGACATGTGTTCTGTCAAAGTATAATGTTAATTGCTTTGTTAGGACTAATCGCTATGTTGCTACGTGAAGCTAATTTTTCTATGCTATTGCCTTTGTGTTTTTGCTACGCTATGTGCATGAAGAGGATTGTGCTATGCTAGTTTTTAAAATGATAGTTTTGCTATGTTATGTGTGTATTGCACTCGGACATGATGTTGACATTTGCTATTATGTTGTGCAGGGTAGCGCTAAGGTCAATTTTGATTGTCCTAGAAATTGTAGGGGTCTTGTGCTATGTGAGCAGACTAGTGGCCAATGTTCCTCTGCCCCATACGCTTGTGGGGGAGCAGGTGGTCTGGTTCCAAGAGGGAATGTAGGAGTTCCTACAATTTCTCCTTCAATGCTTCAGTGTGATTGTTTGGTCACACCTAGCAAAGGAAGTAGCGGCCACCATAACAGAAACCCTATTGCTTGGGGAAAATTGGGGTATTCTGAGATATTTGATGGATGGGGCAATCAGCAGTGGGCAAGGAGAAGGATCCAATCAGCACCCTAGAAATTTGAGCCATTTGGCTTGGATCTTGGATATGCCCAAGTACAATTGCTACCATCTCTACAACACTTTGTTTATTGCATGTCATATGGGAACATGCTTCCAAAACCCACCAGAAACTATTTACTATGCTGGTGGGTGATTTTTGTAGCCATGTTCCGCTACGCTATGCAATATTTGCTATGCTAGCCAAATGTTAACAATGTGTTTTTGTTATTAGGTTTTACATCAACGAGGAGGGGCTTCATGGCGATACGGATGTGTTGACCTTAGCACAAATGGTGCTGTGGGAGTTTTCTTTTGCTGAGAATATGTGCATAGGTGTGATAGGCCAGTTTGGGGGTGAGTACCAAACCTAACAGTATCCCAGACTCTACAATAGATGCAAGGACTCTGGTTGGTTGGATGAGGGATGGGCACCCTTTAAACCGATCGTCATTGAAGATGTCTTGGTTAATATTCTATCATTTCTATCACCGTTTAAGCCTAGTAAACTAAACAGTAGTTACTACATGTTTGAGTGTCATTGCTATTTTTTTTTGCTATTGATGCTTTGCATAACCTATTTTTTGCTCTCTTTTTTTATGTTTTTGTGCTAACTGCTTTTGTGCAAACTGCTATAGGGGCGAAGAAGTCCCAGGAGATGATAGTGATAACCTCTGGGAACCAGGAGGCTAACATCTTCTTCAAGTATGGGGAGGTAGATGAGAGCCAACATTGGATATGCAGCATGGCCTCGGAATCCTTGCTCAAGCATCTTCAAGATGCTAGGCTCATGGATTTGTTCCTGGCCTCGAATCCAAGTGTCCCTGCTACTAAGATGCTTGACCTAGTGGACTCCTTTTCCGACAAGGTAGACCACTTCCACACACTTGTACATGATGTGCGGGTGGTCCTTGAAATAAATGACTAGCTATTCATGGATCTTTTTGATGTCCCTGTTGATGGTCTTCTCATAGGGTCCAAGACCAAGAAAGAGGTGAACCATCAGAAGGAGGAAATTGAGGAGTGGCTAGGGGTTTCCAAAGAGTGAAAAGGGATTTCCATGGAGAAGGCCAAGCCGAAGGCCACCAAATAGGTTTATCCCATCTTCTATGCTCATGCTTTCCCCCAGCTACTTTCCCAAGGAAAGATCCTTGGGATTCAGCAAGCTTGGGTGATGCGGGAGGTTATGGAAGAGGGGGCTCACTACAACTGGGCTAGGTATTTGTGCAAAGGCCTGCAAACTAAAATTGTGGTGCCTCATAAGCAGGAGTCTTATTTCAATGTGCATTATGCATTTTACATAACCTGTTTGTGGTGTTTTGTGGAGTTTTTGATAGTCCACGAGAATGGGGTCTGGGTTATGCAAAATTGCAATCAGATCTCCAAACTGTGGATTTGCCAAATCCTCCAGACCACCTAAGCCTAAGACCCCCCAGAAGCTATTGGGGAGTCATTCTCTATGATGACTAAGGATCGGGTGGCCCGCAACTTTCATGGCCAAGACAGAGTAGGAGGCGCCCCCTGCTGCTACCAATAGTGTATCGCAGGGGAAAGATCTCATCGCTGAGATAGTGGCCACTAAGTCATGGCAAAAGAGGCCTTCTTTAGCTAAGGAAACCCGTCGTATGGAAGAAGAGAAGGGGTGGAGACTATGGTTTAAGCTACGCAGGATGCAACCTCCCATCGGTTAATGCTTTTTCTTATTTCTTCGCCTATTTTGTTAATGCCTGCTACGCTAAGCAATGTAGCATAGTGTAGCACCTACTTTAAGCTAACTTGCTTTAAGCTAATGCAAATATGTTTTTGACTACCAGAGGAAGAAGGTGATGAAGAGGTGTCAGCCCCCAAAATGGGGGTGACAAATAAAGATGTGAAGGCCCTAGTCTCAAAGGAAAGGGCCCCGGTCAAAAAGGAAGGAGCTCCTACCACTAAGGAAGGGGCTCTTGTTGTCAAGGAAAATCCTCCTGTTGATAAGGAGGACATTTTTGGAGATGAAGAGGAGTCTCCTATGGATGAAGAGAATGTTGGTGCCTCAAAAGGAAAGGTGCTAGGAAATAAAGAAGAAGCCTACATCGACCTGGAAGGGACTTCTGCTAGAGATCCCTTTGCCGAACGCAGTTTAGCATCGGGGGAGCAGACAAATGCTAAATGTGTTGCTGTTGTTTTGAGTTAGAAAGGAGGGGAACTACAATTAGATGCTGGTGAGTTTGACAACATATTTGATGACATGACGATGGGGGATTCCCCTGTTATCACCCTTGAGGATTTATTGGGTAGGGGCCCTCACACTATCGTTTGCTTTACCCACAGCCTTATCACAGTTCATCTTGGTCATTGCTAACATGTTTGGTTGTATAATAGAAACTACTGTTAATGCTACAGGACCCCCTATGATTCACCTAGAACCATGGGCTGAGACCCCCGACAAGCTTACATTCATGCAGGAGGTCGTCGATGACATGATCAGCTGTCTCAAGCAAGTCGATCCTGAAGTGGGTAAGTAGCTACGCTAGGAACTTTTGTGTTGCTAGGCTAGAGTTCTTGAGTTTTCTATCCTTGCTACGCTAATATGACTGATGTGCTCTTTATGTGGTAACAACCTCTCGACTCAAATTGGACCCAACACAAGTGTTGAAAGTTGGCACCGTCGAGATGGATGACCGTCGAAAAGGAGAAAGCTGCTACAGATGCTAAACCAAGCAGTAGGCATTGGGCGAATATCACGAAAGAGGAAGTTTGGCATCGCCTCGAGCTCAGTTTAGATCACATACCATTTAAGATGGATGTAGGGCCATCTTAGGTTAGTCTCTTTCTACTATGTTAATGCTTATGTTCTATTGTAGTTTGTGTGTGTTGCCCTAACTGACTACTTCACTTTTACAATGCAGGTTCCAGGTGAAGATGTAGGGCCCGTAGAGGGCAATAATGAAGAGGTGGCAGAGGACAATGCAGAGGAAGGTGATGCGAAAGGAAATGATGTAGGAGTAGCTGATGCAGGTGAAGATGATGTAGGTGAAGATAACTCGTGACAACATGGGATTTTTGAAATTTTGAATTTTTTGTAGAATTTTTGCAAACATTGTTTAAATGACAAAAGTTTTGAATGAAAAAGGAGAATTTTGGCAAAGGGATTGGTTCTACGCTGACTTATGCATTATCTATGTTATCGATTTTATGTTAAGTTTTTGTTTTTGATGTTTTAGTTTTAGGCCATTTCGGGCCCCTAGTAGTTTTAGGCCATTTTGGGCCATCGGATAGTTTTAGGCCATTTCGAGCCATGGCATGGTAGCGTAGTTATAGGCCATTTCAGGCCACTAGGATAGTTTTAGGCCATTTTGGGCCATCGGTATGATAGTGTAGTTTTAGGCCATTTCGGGCCGTCAAATAGTTTTAGGCCATTTCAGGCCATCGCATGGAAAAGGAATGATATGCTACCAATTTAGAGGATGGCTAATTACTACTTAGCGCAAAACAAAAAGGCGGTAAATAGTGGGGCTGCTACGCTATGCGTAGCTGCTTCTTGACACATCATGGGTTGGGCAAGGCATAAGGCTAAGGCGCTTTGCCAAGGCCTTCATCTATATCGTTGTCTCCTTCATGGAAGGAAGGGCAACTCGGCCCATGCATTTTCATTTTTTGAACTAGCATGCTGAGCCGGTTCTCTTGCTAAACACTTAGTGTGTACAAAGACAGGTGCTTCATTCTTAGAGGTTATGACCTTTGAGCCCTTCTCCATGTTTACATTATTGATAGCTTTCATTGCTACCTCGTCGCCATGGATCACCACCTCCCTGCTTGCATAGGGTAGATGGATTTCCTAATGAATGGGTGAAAAGATAGCCCTAAGTTGTGCTAACCATGACCTCCCCAAGATTAGGTTAAACCTGAGCATCTCTTGTCCAATGATAAATGTTGCATTTGTGAGGAACTGATCCCTTGCCATGAAGTCAATATGGATCATGCCCTTCACTATGACCCATGCCTCATTGAATGACTTTAGGCATGACGTTGTTCTGGGTCTGATCTGGTCGACCAAGTCTAGCTTGTCCACAATAATGAAAGGGATGACATTTTTGGCAACTCCATCATCAATGTGTACCCTTTAGATCTTATGTTGGCCAACTCAAATTGTGATGAAGAGAGGTGTTGTAGTCACCCAACCTTGTTCAGGGTCTTCCCTAATGGAATCATTAAAAACGTCAGTTGGGATGGCTTTGGCTTTGCAAGCACAAAAGGAAGCATGACCGAATGGATCGCCTTCTCTTCCACTGGCATGTTCTTGTCAACCGAAATTACCATTAACATGCAGACCAAATCCTCATGGTGTGCGGTAGATGTCATAATTAGGTCGTACAGGCTCAGCATAGTGTTTTTCTATTTTAGAGCTTGCTTGACCTAGGTGAGGGCACTCAAGAGGTCTTGGCCACTGTTCAATTTATTACCTTTCTCCTCTTCTATTGGTCCCAGAAGACAAATTTCCCAAGGAGGGACAGCTTCGAGTCTGGTTCAGACCCTTTTGGATGAGGTGGCGAAGACTGTGCCTGCATAACAACGTTATGTTTTAGCGAAGAGGGTGTAGATGCAAGGGGTAAGGATGTGGGCTTGGAAGTACCTGGGGTGGTACTTTCCCTTGATGTCTCACCTGCAAAGAACACTTCTCATTTTTTACAACGAGAAGGCTGTGAAGCTACTTTATGTGGGGCGGGGGCTATTTTAGGGCTTGGCCCCTTGATAACAAATGAAGCTAACGGTGTTAGGGTACAAGGCAATGATGCATTTCTGATAATAGGTGGTGCAGGGGTGGATGCCTAGGGAGGAAGTCTCAAAATGAAAGGTTGCTATGGACTTTGATTAGTCGCTGGTGGTGACAGTGTGCTACATTAAAGCACAGGGACTACAAATGGCTGCTAAGGCGATCTAGGATTACTTTCAATGCTGATGGTGTTGATGATGTAACCAGCATTGTTAGCATTGAGAGGGTTAGTGTAGATGTGCAGGGATTGATTCTTAGGATGTACTAGATTTCTTTCGTCTAGCACCAGTTTCCCCTGATTGATCATCCTTTAGATGTCATCCTTTAGCACCATGTAGTAATCTGTGTCGTGACCACACTATTGATGGTAGTCATAGAACCACTCTATCTTGAAACCTTTAGGAACTGGGGGCTCGTTGGGCAAAGCCAACAAGGGGTTCCTGAGGAGTTCATAGTACCGCTGATGCTTCTTGGCTTCCTTTTCTAACATCTGCTTATGTTGGATGTACCCCTTCGCTAATAGTTGCTTTAGGAGATCTGAAGGCTTGATGGGCAGTGGGGTATACTTCGAGTGATTGTTACGTTCGAACTTCGGTTTGGGTGGTGTAGATGTCTCAAGCGCAGATGTAGAAGGTTGCGGTGCGTTGTCTTGTTTGGGCACGGGGTTAGCTGCAAGTGCGGCTGGTTTCTTGTTGTTCTTGTTACTATTGTTGTTAGGTTTGGATTTGGCCTCATTCACCATAGCGGCCACTATGGCTGTTGTAGCCTTACCCTTGTCCTTATTCGTGAAGGTGTTCTTGTATGCAACATAGGCCAAGTCTTTGCTCACCTTAGCCGCATCCTATATGCTTTTAGTCTAAGTGAAAGCCTGACTAAGAGTACGTGGAGCAAGGTAATATAGCTTAGACTTAATAAAGTCATTCACTGCACCCTTAAAGATGGCCAAAAAGTGGGCCTCTGCGATGGACTCACAGATTTTATTAAGGGTTGCACTCCAACATTGGATGAACTTCTAGACTGGCTCCAGCGGGTCTTTCTTCATGCTCATCAACTGATCTAGCATGACTTCTAGTTTTAAGTTGTACTTGAAATGTATCACGAACTAGGTCAGAAGCTCCTCTAGAGTTGATATGGAGGAGCACAGGAGTGTACGGTACCAATCTAGAGCTTTTTTAGTCAGAGACATAGCAAAGACACGAATGATGCTATTTGGCCATTATTGGAGAAGAAGGGACTTAAACCTAAATGTAACAAGGTGTGCATTGGGATCCCCTTCCCTGTTGTATTTTGTTAAATGGGGGAGTGACATCCCTGGAGGTAACATTAATTCAAGAACTGTTGGGTTGATGGGATCATCCTAGTAGAAGTCCATGAATTGTACCATGTCAAACCCGACAGCCTTGAGGTGTTTTATTTCCTTAGTAAGGGTCTGAATAAGTTGGAATGCTTGATCCAGACCTGGGGATGATGCTAATGGTTGGGGAACTACTAAGGCAGCTCCCATCTATGGAGTAGCAGGGGCAACAACGTGACCAATCGGCAATGTCGTTGGGGTGGCCCCTATGAACTGTGCTATTGGCGCTATCCACCACCTGATAGGTGGTGCTATTGGAGCAGTAGTCATGGGTTGTGTTATGGGGTGGGCTACTTGCACGGCCAGTGGAACAAACCATAGTCTCACACTAGGTTGTACAGTTTGCAGGGCTTGGTAGCTCTGATGGCCAACGTAACGAAACATCTACGATGGTAGTGTAGAAGGAGGAGAAGTGAATGGGATCCACTATGTGGACGGGCTTGGGCCTACCGCTGATGGTGGGATAGGTGTAAACATAGAAATGGAGGTGGAAGTTGCACACAACTACAAGGTAGGTATTATGTGAATGTGTGGCAGGGTAGCCATGATTAGCGTATGTTGCGAAGCAAAAAAGGATTGGTGAAAATTCATTGGAGTAGTGATTGGGGTTGAGACAAAAGCATGGGCGTGTTGATGTGCTAAAGGAATGGCATGGCTACCCATTATTGATGGAATCATGATTTGCGATGGTGCAGGTGTGATCATGAAGGGAGCAGCAGTATGAAGCAAGTTTGTCCAGAAGGACGGGGTGGGAGGAATGGTGGCAAGGTTGGTTTGATCCCCCTCCCTATCTGATTGGAAATCAAGTTCCTCCTGTCCATCTTGGAAAGCCTCATCATGGTAAGATGTTGTGTCTTGTGGCTCTCTAGGCCTAAGGACCTAGATCAATTGATCTAAAAGCCATTGGTTCATTTGTGTCAATGGGATGGAAGCGTCGGGAGTGGGAATAAATTCCTTCCCATTACAGTAGGTGAACTTGAAGCTATGTTTCTCTTCGAGTTCTTGTGCATCTAAGGGAAGGTTCACCTGCACCTTAGCATAGAGGAAGTTGTATCGTTCTTGTTGTTGAGCCAAGGCCTCAGGCCTTGATTTTGGATCCTATGGGATCGACATGGCCTCAGCCCCAGGTTGAGTGGCTGTTTGGCACCTATGATGCCTTGAACCATGAAGGGAATCTCAATGTTAGAGGTGTTAGCAACAATGCTTTGGGAAGTCATTATTACAAAGCTAAATGGATTTGCAAACGAAAAAAACAAGAAGATCGGAAAGCGATGAAAGGCTTTATGTCTTGCTAGATTCCAAAGGAACCATCAGAGCGACCGATTTGTACCACATGGTGCATAAATAACTGCAAAAGGGTGTCACGTTTATGCTAGTATGTGATAGGGTACAGAACGCGTGCAAGACTACCGTAAAGTGAGTGGGTCAAATGGCAATTGGAGGCTTTATGTCTTGCAGGGTTCCAAAGGAACCATTGAAGTGACCGATCTACACCACATGATGCATAAACAACCACAAAAGGGTGTCAATTTTACGCTAGTGCATGTCGAGGTGCAGAATGCTTATAGGACTACCTTATAACATGGAAAAGGCACTAGAAAGGCCTTCCTTCTAGCACCATAAAATTGTAGTGACTGAAAACATCGATGGCTGGAAACACCAAGGGGTCGTCGGTCGGACAGTCTTATCCTCGGATCTGCGTGAGGGCCATGCTGGATAAAACAAAAACAGGATGCCTTGAATGGTCTGGTCGATCAGACAAGGACTTAATTGGTGTCACTAAACATTTTGTAAACGTGTAACTTGAAAAATAATTTTTATATCTTAAAATATTGATTATTATATTGTGAGGAAAAGAAAATGATGTAAAATGTAGTGATAAGAAAGAGAATGAGGTAAATTGAAGTTAAGAAATGCACCACTTCAAGATTACACATTTACTTTGTCAAGGTGGATATAATTGGTTGCGCGATGCTGGGAAGCACAGAGACCCCAAAAATAACCGGGACGTTCAAAAGCAAGCCAACTGTATACTTGAACATGATTTTAAGAGCTAACAATGCAAAATGCTACAAAAGCAATAGAAAAGAGCTAATAGAATGTCAAACACGAACACTAACAATTTTTTCCAACTTGTGAATTTTTGCCAACTAATTTTTGCTCTTTGAATTACCAGATTTTCAAACTTGCCAACCTGTGAACTTGCCAACCCCTTGAGCATTGCTAAACGGGGTATTTATAGGGCAAGGAGCATACGAGAAATGCAGTTTGGATGCCACGTACCATGGACCTACAAGGTGTTGATGTGTCCATGCTGCATGGACATGCAAAGCTGATTGATAGGCCTACCACACTGTAATTACGCTGTTAGAACATGGAGATGTGTGCCAACGATGCAAATAGGTGAAGTGCATTGATGTAGCACAGCTGTCTGCTACGCTGTGCTATGCTTTGGAGCATAGCATGTTGGCGTAGCATAGTAGCTTGCTACGCTATGCTATGCCCCACCACCTACTATGCTATGTTACATCATGAAGCGTAGCGTAGCTACTTTCTAAGCTATGTTATGCTATGTAGCGTAGCATAGCGTAGCCACCAGTTTGAATAAGAAACTTTCATTGGAGCCAAATTGCAAGTGCTGGAAGCCTTTAAATTATTCTGACTAGTTTTGCATGTTTGCTACATTCCATAGTGTAGCATAGTGTAGTAGTTGGCCTTAACATGCAAAAATGTTGACAATCTGCAACCTTTGTTCTATGCAATGTGAAACTTGCGAACTTGTTGATCTTGCATTTTGAGATGCCTTTCGTCATTCATGTATCTTTGCTACATTGTGCTACGCTACGTAGTGTAGCAGCCAACAAAGCCTAATTTTTTCTTAATCTGCTACTTTTCCAATGAAAGAAGTTTTGTTGAAAGACTTGAAAGTTGAGCGAAGCAATTGGTTTTGAAAGGCTAGAGGTGCTTGCTAAGTGTAGTTGAAATCACTAAGTAAGCTGAGCCTTTTAGTCTTACTTTCACTATGTTGTGCTACATTGCGTAGCGTAGCATAGCATAGCACTTTGTCCTACAACTGTCTTCTAAGGCTTTCTACGCTACATAGTGTAGTGTAGGGTAGCAAACTTCTTCACTAGAAAACTTTCCAAACTATTTTCCACAACCTGAGCACCGCCGACAACCCCACGCATCGTTTCTGAGTAGACTGTCAGCTGGATGAACCACCCAGGTGGGTAGGCCAGAGAGTCCATTGGGCCTATCAACACTCAATGTAGAAAATCTACTGAACTGGACAGTCTAAACTCAAAGCATCCATTTCTTGCTAAAGTGACATGACGTTGCCTGAATTGCAAGGGCCTAGTGAAGAAAGAATGCCTTGAAAATTTACAGTGTTTCACAAAGTACAATGATGTGGAAAAGAACTACCTTGCCTTAGAATTTACACTTAAGAAGTAGAGGCACTATCTTCTCGACAGTTAGGTAAACATCATCTACAAAAGTAATGTACTCTGAGCAATCACCACAAACATTTACAAAAGTAGTCAGATTGCATGGTGAAAAGCAATAACCATGGATTTTAACCTACATTACATAGCACAAGCATCAACTAAAGGTCAAGCAATAGTTATACAACTCATCACTTTACCAATAAACAATCAAGTAACGATAGATCTAGAATCTCTGGATGAGCATGTGAGTAGTATAAGCAAAGTGCCTACCAACTTTGAGGCAAGCTTACACTATGATGGTGGTTCGACCTCTCAAGAGAGTAGTGTCACTACTATAATCACATTTCCCTTCAAGGAGATATAACCCTTTTTTATCATTTTACATTCCCTTAAACTAATAACATAGTGAAGTATGAAGTTCTCCTTGGAGGCATCGTAGCAGGATGCAATTGAGGAATCCAAAACCTAGTGATTTAAGGTGATTCATAGTTAGTTGTTAACTAAGTTATAGAGGTTTACGCTTGCAAACCACAACACTTACAGCCTTAATGTGACTTGGCAAAGCACTTGCTTAAACAATTTGCAATCGCATATATCCAACACATTCCCCACAACAAGAATGCTATTGCCAACGCATTAGCTACGTTAGCCTTAAGCATTGCACCTAACATGTTTTATGCCTTGCCCACTTCAATAGTGGAATGCACTAAGCCTATCACATAAATAACTAACATTTCATCCATAGCCACAACAAGCACAACTCACACACAATAATGGTACAATGACATTAAGGCATACCTTCAATAACATGAGCCTCTGTAGCATCTAACTACTGCCCAAAAGGATGTCATGCAAAAATGGTCATGATAGTACATCCTCGTAGGTGATAACACACTATGTCATAGATCCTACGATGGCATACTACTAACCTATGTTAGTAATAGCGAAGCACAAATGATCATTGATCAAGTCCACGAGGGACTATGTGGAGGTCACATAGCACCCAAGGCAATGGCATCGAAAATTAGATGCTTAGGCTGCTATTGACCTTACATGGAGCGTGATTGAGTTTCTAAGATCAAGACATGTGATGTGTGTTAATAGCATGAAAATTTAATGCATGTGCCACCCATTGAATTGCATACCACATAGATTATGTGTTTGTTCCAATGTTGGGGATTGGATATCATAGGACTTATCATGCCTAAGTCTTTTGCAAGACATAACTTCATCATTACTACAACCGAATACATTACTAAGTGGGTTGAAGCTATTTCCCTTAGGAAGAAAATATCATAATAGGTTTGTAAATTCATCCTTGACAACATAGTGACTTGGTTTGGTTTACCCATGGCTATAGTCAAAGACAATGGGCCATAGTTTACTAGTGTAGAAACTACAGCCTTCTACGAACACCTTGGCATTAAGCATTTCTTTCCATCGCCATACTACCTGCAAGAAAATGGCCAAGCAGAGGATACAAAAAAATTCATCATCAACCTTCTAAAGAACATGCTCAATAGAAACAAATGGTAATGGCATGAGCAGTTGATCTATGCACTATGGACCTACCACACAATATGCAGGTTGGCATTATGTAAGATGCCATATAGCCTTGTATATGGATCTGAAGTGATTTTACTCTTGAATTGTAGTTCTCATCTCTCCATGTGATCCTCTCAAACTTCATTGATGAGGCTTAGAATAATGAGTTAAGAATCATTGACCTCAACTCTAAAGAGGCGGAGTGCTTACAAATGCTTCATCGCATCAAATGGCACCAAGAAAAGCAATGGCAAAAGCACCACCACAATCAGCATCAATGCTTGATTGGGAGATGGAACTTAGTCCTCAAGGTTGTTCACGAACCTGTGTATAAATTCTCAACCAACTAGGAAGGATCTTTCTTAGTCACAAAGGCCTATGACAATGGAGCATTCAAGCTTGCTGACCTAAATGACAATGAGTCTGTCAATCCAGTTAACCATTTGTACCTAAAGGCCTACTATGCCTAATAGGTAATACCACATCAACAAAAGTAGGATAAGAGAGAATTTTCTACAATGTTAAACTAGCATAGAGCATCCACTACAACATTAAACTGGCACAAAGTATCTACTATAATGTTAAAATGGCATAGAGCATCTACTACGATGTTAAATTATTATAGAGAATTTGCTATGACATTAAATTGACATAGATAGTTCACTATGACTATAAAATGGCATAGCTCGTCCTTGGGCCATGACACTAAAAATTGGCACCCACAGCATGTTAACTATGATGCTAAATTAACACAACTCATCCTTGCATCAGGATGTTAAATTGGCACAACATCCACCATTCACTACAACATTAAGCTAGCATACAATAGTTTGCTAGGACTCTAAACTAGCATATCACGATTTGCCAAGACCTTAAACTGGGTTCACAATTTGCTAGGACCCTAAACTAGCACAACATGTAGTCTACTAGGATCTTAAACTGGGTTCCCAGTTTAGTACACATAGCTCAACATGCATAGTTCTATAGAAATGCAAGTGCAAATACTTTTGATCCTCCATCATCTACCCACACCTCATGGGCAGGGTGGGGTGGAGTGTTGCAATTCTAGAATGGAGTTCACATCATTAAGAAAGAGACCTCCATAACAATTGTAGTGTTACCACCCTTTGCATTTTGGTAATCCTTTAGAGATGCCCTTAAGAATTTTGCTAACCTTCCAGAGTTATTGCCACCATCACTAGTAGTACCATCTTTGGGCCATGGTGACAGTATTACTAGCCTTGGATATTTGATTGTTTTCTAGAGTTCTAACCATCAACACCACTTGTTCGAGTCCTAACAGTACTATGACCCAACCATCTTACTACCTAGGCTTGAAAGCATGTTTAGCATCTTAGTTCTCTGTCATTTTCTTGGATTTCCAAGCTTTTATCCTTGGTGTGGAGTCTCGAGCACTTGCATAATCATTTCCCTTAGCTATCTTCCTAGCCTACTTGGGGTGCTCATTTTTAGTGTGGTTCCTAGAGGTTTTGAAGCATTTTGGCTTTGGCACTAATATTGGCCTTTCTACTTTGGCACTGCAAGCTCTTGCAATTGGTCTAGCATTCGCGGCACTTGTAGCACCCTTGCAACTGGCAGTTTGCTCTTATCTTACATGGTGTTGTTGTTTTCCTATTTTCTTTGCATTGTGTTTGTAGGACAAAGCCCTAGAGATGGTTGTTCAGAGATGTGTTTCATCACAATAATAAGTCATCACATTGCTTTGATATACCTAGTTGGACTCACCAAGCCACTTGAGAATGCACATCCCTCTTACCTCGGTATAGCCTACTTGCATTTACCCCTTTACCTTACATTTCCCTACTATCCTTTTAAGCTTCTTCAATGCACATGACATCCTTCTTTTAGTCAATCATAGAACCCATGGTAGATATAATGCAACTTGTCCCATGACAAGCCTCTATGGGCTGGTCAAAGCCCAAGTAGATGTAATGCAACTCATCTCAAGGAGAAAATCCCTATTCAATAGATGTAATGCAATTAACTCTAAGAAAATCCCATTGAGTGGCACACAGTCCACTTGATGATAAGCATCTTGCAGCTAGCATTTTGCAAAAAGAAAAAAAGCAAGAATTGGTAAAGACATGTCCCTAAGAAAAATTTGACGAAGCTATAATTTCGTAATTGGTCCAACCTTGAATTCACATCAGCCTTCTCATAAGCACTCTAACGAGAGGTCAACATGTCAGGGGTAAGCCATTCTGGTGATATGGGCAATGGCTTTCTCACAAGCATTCCAATTAGAGGTTTTCATTTCAATTACAAGCCACCTTGGTGCCATAATCATTATTAGCCATATTGACTCCACATCTTGCAGCATGATACATCGTTTGCATCTCATTCCTCCTTTACTATCCTCAAGCCAATTCCCTACATCCATTACCTTTGGCATACCATTACCTTTAGCACTCTCAAGCCTAGCAAAGCACCATATGATTAGGTACCAATAAGTAATGTTGGTGTTGTGCCTATTATGGTGTTTTGGGTTCTTTGTCAATGTCTCTTGGGCCACTCCTTTAGATGTCAACGAAGAAGGGCCAATGAAACACCACCAAATTCAAGTGACACACCTCAATAGTAAATTTATTTAAGTGTCAACATTAGACAAAATTTTCTAAGTGTTTGGCCCATTCTTACACTATTGGGAATACACCCTAGATCATAGTCAGCGTAGCATGCAGCATAGAATTAGATTCGTAAAATTTTCTAAGTGTTGATAGCAGTTGCAAAACTTTTTCTAAGTGTTGTGCTATGCTTCCATTCTCCCTACTATGCTCTAGAGTGTAGCTAGCATAGCATGCACTTTAGTGGCCATTTTGCCTAAGTGCCAAGCTAGAAGCTATTAAGCTAGCTCAAAATGAAAAGAACATTTTGGCTAATTTTCTAACTCCTGAGGCCAGCCCTCCTGCTATGCTCCAAAGTGTAGCCAATGTAGCTTGGATGAGGACTATAAATTTTGCCAATCTTTGTTAAGTGTCAGTGCTACGCTCTCACTTTCCCCTGCTATGCTCTAGAGCATAGCCAACATTGGACTTCAATTTTTATAGAATTTGCATAACTGTTGGGCTACACTCTAGAGTATAGCTAGTGTAGAAATGTGAGACAGCCTTCAAAAGCTTCTAGAGTTTAGTACCAGCCTTCATCTTAGTTCTAACACTCCTTCAACAAGCAATATCAGCAACTTTCATTTCTTTTGCATCCCCTATTTTTCCCAAGATTGTACCTATGCTTGATCCCACTCAAAAAAGGAAAGAGCATAGTCCCAAAATGTAGACTCCAAATTGCAATGTTTTGTACTATTTGTAGGTACATCATAGTCTTTTCAACTCTGGCACATGTAGTCTTAGCAACATAGTCACACTTTGGAAATCTCTTGGGGTCCATTGGAGCACACCAAAGTGTAGCACTAGTTGCTCTAGTGTGAGCATAGTTGGGTCTAGCCTAGCCTCAACTACTCTTTTTTCCATGTGGAACTTGATCCACATTTCATGTTGACCCTAACCCTATAAATATCCCTGCATTTCACATTTTAGGGATTGGCATTTTGAAGCATTTTTTTGGCAAATCAAAAAAGCATTGTTGGCAAAATCTGAGCATTGTGTTGCCATTTGAGGCATTTGAAACACCCCACACCCTATAACACTTCACACCTTTGCACACTACTTATTATCATAGTACATCGTAGCCTATAGGACACCATGGTAGCCAACCTAGTAGGCTCAGACTTCACGACAAACATCAGTTTTCACAACCCAGACTTCCTAGAGACTGTGACTACATTGCCTACTATGCCTGTATGTACACCATTTAACTCATAACCTCTCCTTTGCAATTGCTATGCTTTCCCCATTTGGGGTGGTGCCATTCTCTCTCTCAAACTCCCTTGCATTTTCAAGTATTTTCTTTGCAATTTAGTATCACACACATTTTTTGCTATATTGCATGTATTTGCACATTTGCACTATTATTCTTGAATTGGGAAACCTTGCTATGCTCAGGCTTAGTTAGCCCTGGTACTACCAAGGACACTATGTAAATCCCTAGCAGTTATTTGTCGAAACACCCCATAATTCTTGCTTCTATTAACAAGACTGTCCTAGGTAGTTCACCTCCATTTTTCCCCTCCAGCGATGGCCCTTTAGACGAGGATGGGGTTAGGGCTGTACCGTGGCTTTGAACCCCTTGATGTGACCATTCCAGCCACCAACATTTTTGGTCTCTACAAAGAGGTTGTTAAAGCTCAAAAAATTTAGAAAATTAAGAAAATGGTTGGAGAATGAAGTTCTATGAAAGTTTATGAACATAGAGTTGGATGCATAATGGGGTATGTGAAAGATATGATTGCAACAATGTCTAAGGTAAGGGGCTTAACTATCCAAACCAAGGATATGCAAGTGGGTCCTTCCCATAGTAGGCATATGCCCTTTTTACCCTTGCATCTATGGGCCCCACAGTTGAGTAGTGGTTATGAAAATTTAAGGACCAACCCGAAAGAATCTATCTAAGAATTTCAACATGTCAAGCTAAGACATCAAGCATAACATAGAAATTGCTAGTGAGGTGAGTTATGGGTAGCATAGATGGATGACTGAGAAGGTGTGATGGAATCTCAGATTGAGGTCATAAGAAGTCCCTTGTGAATTATGTATTTAAAATGGCCTAAGAAGATCCATTCCTAGTCTAGATTAAAACCAACTATTTTATGTTACTTTGCATCATCACTCTAAGACTAATCCACCTCCTCAAGACATAGGAGTGCTTCCATAAAATGATCACCATTCCATAAAGAAAAGAAAAGAGAAGTAGGAAGTGAGAGAGGGCCTTAGTTAGAGAAGACCTTTAGGCATGGGTAACATATCTTTCTTGTCCCATAACCAGTGCTTGTAGCTCCTTTATTTATCTAAGGGATGTACTTTGAATTTTCATCATGTTTTTTTATTATTATTTTTGTTGATTTTTTTCTTTGCAATAGGAACCACACCATGCAAATACTTTATTTAACTTCCTATTATTAGTCAACATGGAATGGTAACAAGCTACTAAAAACACTCAAGCACCTAAGTAAGTAGAAGAGTACAAAGAATATTAAGTCTGCTTGAAGTCACACCTTGTGAAAATCTTTGAATCGTTCCCAATTCAAGAAACTACAAAGGTTACTAATTTATTAAAAGTTTATTTAATGAAAGTGACCTCAAACTTCCAAAATAAGGAAAACCATAGAGTTTGTGAATGGGTGATTGACGTCAACTCACTGCCTATGCCATGAAAAATAAACCATGTCTTACTCATTAGACATTAGAATTCAAAAATAGAAACTAGACATTAACAGTCAAAACATTAAGCAAAAATCACCAGTAGTAAACAACAATGTTGGCACTATGTCCTATGGTAATAAAGCATTTTTATTAGCAAAAATAATAAAAATCCAGATAAAAATAAATTAAAATATATAAGAAAGTATAAAATATTCAATATAGATAAAACATACTAACGATGTTCTAAAAAAAAAATAAAAAAAATCAATGAAGTATAAAAGAAAAATGTGTAAAATAAAAAACTAAAAAATTGAAGAGCCATGTGTATAATTAGCATGGATGGTGATCTCCCCCACAACTAAGTTGAAATGATGATATGCAAAACATAGAGCATGGTTGTCCATCCGATGAGGTACTAGTTGCACTGGCTTGTCTTGGCTCCGAGAAAAGTTTCACTTATTCAATGTTGACCAATTGCTTTCTATGTGGGCTCTTAGGTTTCTAGATTAAGAAAGCCCCATATAGAAAGGCTTCATCAATTATATAAGTTTCCTTCCACAACATTTGGAATTTTATTTTCTGAGCTTCATGTGTCAGATTCTAGTAGAGAACCTTATCTTCAAGTTGAAATTTTACTTTCCAAATTCTAAGGTTACGAAACTTCTTATTGTATGAATTTTACACTTCATTCAAAGATAGGGTGACTAATTAGTTTTCATCTAGCACATTCAAGTTGATCAATATTTCTCTTTGTGCTAGGCTTAGGTCAAGGTTCAAGTCATAGGCTATTGAAAGTGTATGGAGCTTAGATTGGATTCGAAATGTTGGAAGTTTTCTGTACAGTAGCTCATAAGGAGAGTAGCCCATGAGGATTTTCCATGAGGAGTGGTAGGTCCAAATGGCGTCATTGAGTTTTGTGCTCCAATCTCTCCTATATTTGGTTACCTTCCTTGTTAGAATCTTTCTGGTCTTCCTAGTGGTGACTTCTGCTTGACCATTGGCTTGGGAATGATAGGGTATTATTAATTTATGTTGAACCCTCAAGTGTTACATTAACTTTTGAAAGGTGACACCTGTAGAATGGGTTCCATTGTCAAAAATTAGTGTACATGGCACACCAAACTTGTTTACAATATGTTGTTGTCCAAATTGAGCAGTAGTGGATGATGTACAGTTGGTGATGGTTGTTGCTTTTACCCATTTGGTATAGTAGTAAGCTACTACAATGATGTATGCATTTTCATTACACATGGATGTGATGGAACCCATGATTTCTATGCCCCATATATCAAAGGACTCCAATGGTTGAATCCATTGTTGAGGATCCTCCATTTATGCAGTTATCCCACCATCTCATTGATAGTACTCACAGGATCAAACAAATTGGTGGATGCCCCTAAATATTATAGGACAATAGTATTCTACCATTAGGATTTTTATAGTTGTGCATCTTCCTACATACTGGCCTTCACAAGGGCCTTCATGAGCATCTTGGAAAATGCACAATTGGTCTACATTAGGGATACACCAACGAACTAGGCCATTAGCACATACCTTGTACAGATGTCTATTGATTTCCATAAAGTACTTAGTTCAATGAAGAAATTTTTGTTTCTTCCTAAAGTCCAAATCTTATGCCATCTCCTAAGTAAGAAGGTAAGTGAGGATGCCATCATATCATTTTGATTCGATGGGAACTTGGTCATTTATTGCTCTTGTAAAGAGGAATTCATCTAGAAACTAATTAGAGAGCATACTCTCCTCCTCTTTATTATCCAAAATTAACCAAGAGAGGGGATCAACGATCATATTCTTAGTCCCTTTTCAATCTACCATTGTGAGATCAAGTTCTTATAAGATCACAAGCCACTATATGATACAAGGGCTCATCATTGGCTTATTCATTAGGAAGCAAATGGCACTATGATTTGTATGCACAAACACTTTGTAGCCAAGAACATAGTGCTTGAACTTTGTGAGAGCATACACCACTACCATCAATTCTTTCTCAGTTGTGATGTAATTCAATTGTGCATCCACAATGCTTTGGCTTTTGCAGTGGATGTAATATGGATGCTTCTTATTATCTAGCTTCATAAGCATGGCTCCCAAGGCATAATTAGATGCATCTGTCATTATATGAAATGTCCTAGAATATTCTGGAGTTTTTATGAGTTTTTCCTTTAGATGTTAGAATGCATGTTCACACTGCTTAGTCTAGATGACTAGAGCAACTTTCTTTATAAGCTCAACCAATGGTTTTGTGATCTTAAAGAAATTCTCTATAAACTACCAATAGTAACTAGTGTGTCCAAGGGATGATTGAATGTCTTTGAGTATCTTTGGTTAGTGTGTGATTCCTTGGATGACCCTTATCTTTTTTGGGTCTACCTCAATCCATTTTTGCAAAATTTAGTGTCCTAATACTATGCCCTCACGGACCATTAAATGGCTTTTCTACCAATTGAACCTCATGTTTGTTTCAACACATATTTTTAGTACTTGCTCAAGGTGATCTAGGGCTTACTCAAATGTAGCCTCATAGGTAGAGAAATATTCCATAAAAAATTCTATCCCAGTACCAATCTGCTGTTGAAAAATACTAAGAACCATGCATTAAAATGTTGTAGGGGCATTACATAGACTAAAGAACATCTTTTAATATGCAAAAGTTCCCTAGGGACTCATGAACATTATTTTGGCCTGATCTTTTGGTGCAATCTAGGTTTGGTTATAGGCACTATAACCATCCAAGAAGCTATAATGGCAATGCCTAAATATGGTATCCAACACATGATCCATAAATAGCAATAGAAAATGATCTTTAAATGTTGCCATATTCAACAACCTAAAGTTGATGTAGGCTCACCATCTTCCATCTTACTTTGGCACAATTATGATTGGGCTAACCCACTCACTATCTATGATGGGATAGATGAACCCCTCCTTGAGGAGTTTTTTTATTTCCTCTTTGATGATCTATTTCAACTTAGCATTTAGCCATCTCTATGGCTACCTTCTTAGCTTCATGGAGAGGTCGAAGTAGATACAATGTTGGCATATCCTTGGATCAATTCCAATCACTTTAGGATATGACCAAGCAAAGGTTGTTGGCCATTTGTTGACCATCTTCAATAGCATTTCTTTTTTTTTTGGGAGCAATATTTGCATTTATTATAACCAAGTTATCATTTTTAAAAAATACATACTATGTTCTAGCTGGTAGAGTTTTTAACTTTAGGGGCTCTAGCTTGAAATGATTAGGGATTACCAACTCTTTCTAATAAGTGTCATCATCTTCCTCATCAGAGAGTTGGTGATGAACTTACTCAAGTTTATTCATGTCCTTGACATAAGCACATATCAGGCTCTCAGAGGATTCTATGCATAATGTGTTACTGTCAAAGTTAGTTGTCAGCCATTAGGTGCCCTCCTATTTTTTGGCTACTGTGTATAGGCAGCTTTGGGTATTGGTTTCATGTGCATACTAATTGCATGATTTAATGAATGTACTTTTAATGGACCAGATTTTCTACATAGAATTGTATTCTATGCATGGAACTCGCTTCTTCTTGAGTCAGTCAAATTTGTTCTCATTGGAGATTTTCAAGGAGAGGTCCTTAATGTCCATTTATGCATCAATAGTGCTTAACCATGCACATCCCATAATGATGGGGAAGTTGCCTTTGTAGTTTTCTACCTTGAATGCTAGAAAATTGGCAAGATAGGATCACCTAAAAACTATAGTCACAATGTCCTCCACTAATCCGAAAGAGATAGTGATTGACTAGTCTAGAAATTCCAAATGGATATTTCTCTTCTTGAGTGGTGGTAGGTTCAAGGCCTTGTACATGTCATGGGAGATGAGATTGACACCAGAACTAGAATCAAGAAGAGCCTTGCATGGCTCATGTTTAGCGATTTGTAAGTAAATAAGAGGACTTACTAGATTAGACCTTTTTGTGGGAAGGTTTCCAACCTTGATCTAATCAAAGACATCATGAGTCAGCATCATGGTGTAGATCTGAGGTAGTGTTTGGTTTGAAGGATCCTCAAATGTGTTTAATGTAGAGGTTAAGGATGCTGGAGATACAGGGCAACTAGTTGCATTAGGTTGTGAGGGTTTTGGAGGACTTTTGGGTTGGAAGAATGGTCATTTCTTAGATCAATAGCCTAAACCACTTGGCTGGAAGGTAAATTGTAAATTTACAAACCCAGTAGCATTTCATTGCTATAGCTATGGGGTTATTTCATCTTACATAGACCAAGCAGGAGGTAAGTGAATTAAGGGCAGAGGAATGTGTATAGATAGATGTGGAGGATGGTAAGGATTCGAGTATTATTCTTGAGTAGATGGTGAATGAGTTCAATAGTAATTTGGAGGATAATAATGATGTTGGAATGAGGCGTAGTTGGCAAAGCCATATAGAGAAATAGGTTGCTAAACATAGTACCCGTATGGATCTAGTTTCTTATAAGGTTATTGCTATCTTACCAATGGCATCCCTCATAATTTTGGTTGCTACCATTACTGTTATTGCTTATAGGATTGTGGTGGAGCTCCACGTTGATAGTAAGCTTGTTATTGCTAGTGAAACTACCTTAGATTACCTTGAGAATAAGACAATCATCTTGGTGCTTACCTCCTTGCTAGTCAAGGATTCAATGCGTACATCCTAGACTCTTGTAAGTGTGACACCATAGGATAACATCCCTTAGGATGCTCATATTGACATATGTCACATCCAATATCATCATCAGAGTCTGTCTCCACAACTTCTTCTATTGTAGTAGCTTTGCTCTAACCTCTCTAATAGGCATGTTCAACTTCTTTCACCTCCTATGGTCACAATCACTATTCTACTCTTTGGATTCTATAGTAATCTTCATAGTGGTTTGGAATTTTTCATCCAAAGAGTCCCATAGTTTATCAACCTTTTCTAAAATATCATAAATAGATTTTTGGATGGGCAAGGTTTTCCTGTTCACCACCTTTTTAAGTGGTGACTCCTTCTCATCACAAAATTGGACCTTCCTTTTCCTAATGGAAGGATCCCTATTATATTTTTCTATAATTTCCCTCTTTTTCACCTTGTCTTCTTCTTTTACTATCTACTCTATTAGCTTTTGTAGCTAATGTGCTCTTAGTTTAGATAGTCTCCCTTGGGCATAAACCCCAAGAGATCTTCTAGTTTTTATTTTAAGCCTAGCTATGATGTGGTGGAGTTGTTCCCTTTGAGAATAGCCATGGCCAGGGCATTATTGTAAGCGAGAATAATATCTACTCATGATGGCATCCAAGGATTCATGTGTTCCCTATTTCCAACCTTGGATTTTCTTTCTTAGATTAGACACTCTAGAGTATGTCTAGTATTTTACATTAAATAGTTCTAGCATGGTACTCCATTTGTGAATAAATTCTAGTTTCAAGAAACGATAATAGCTTTCTATCCCTTTGATGAGTGTCTTAGGAAATAACTTAAATTTCTGCCAATTATTTTCTATGTTCTATAAGGCATAGGTATTCTGAAAGGCTTGTAGATTGTTTTGTGAATCAGAGTTATATCCCCCTTCAAATCTTTAGATATTGTTCATGTATAGGCACTTGATCTAACTATCCTTCACATGCCTACTTGGAATTTTTATAGCCTCTACAATATTCAACATGCTTTAGCTTGCTAGTAAAGGTTCATCATTAACATTATTGTGTTGTTGCTGATGATGTCCAATATTACCCCTTTGTTCATTGTGGGCTCAATGATCAATATTTTCCTGTGGTTTGCCTCCATCATGGTTCTTCCTTTTGTGGTGTTTTTAGAATTAGAAGAAGAGGAAGAAGAAGATGCAAATGAAGATGGCAAGGAGGTGTACCTCGACCATGGTATCTATCAACTTCCCTTTGGTTGTCAAGACCACATTCATTAGTTTTCTTATCATCTTAACACTTGTCTAAGCCCTTGAATTAACTGCCATATTTTCCTAAACTTGGATTATTTTTAGTGGATCATAGATTTAGGACCACACCCTCATCACCAATAATAAGTGGTCAAGAATTTTCATGTTGAGAGCCCTCAAATGGAGGATCCTCATTATCATCTTCGTTTAGCAGGAACAAGGACTTAGTGAATCATTTCCCCTTTATTAACTCATGGTTCTTCTCTTGGTGTCAATTTCTCCAACGTTATGTTTCAATGGGATGGTAGTCCTAGTAGTTGTAATCATGCACAACGTACTCCTCTTGAATATCTTGGATACCTAACTTCTTCAAAGTTTGTAGTAGCATCATAGGCATAGATTGATTACACCATTGTAGTTGGTTATCCTAATGCAAGATGAAGGTGAAGTCAAGCACATACTCATCTAGATGAGTATATACCACTTTGCATTCTTAAGGGATCGGTGGTTTAGCATCATCACACCTATGAGAAGAAGACATTTTACAAAATAAATAAAATATCAGTGTGCCTATGTGATTATATTATGTGTCAGAATGATGTTGACCTTATGATTCATTTGATGATGTTAATGATCTTTACTAATCCTAAAAAGCACATGTTTCAATAGAAAGAATCCTCGGTAATGGCATCAATGATGCATGGCAAGGCTACCCATACGCCCAACCATACGAATCATGAAGCGTTCATGCATGATCTAGTCAAATTCCATGGACTCTACATTTTTTAGTGCACTAGTTCTCTAGGAAGTGAACTTTAAGCTAAGGACATTCGTTGTCTTTCCAACTACACTTGAAAAGCTCAAGGGTATGTTTTAAGTGTAATTGAGGCACATGATTTGTATCATTTTATATTTTATAGTTTTGATGCTTGAAATAAATAGGATAGAGAATAAAGTAATTTAATTATCTACTTTAATCTAATGAACTCACTATTATTCAACTAGTCCTAACATATGCACCCAGTCCCACTTGTCATACAAATCTTGAACACATATAATGTTGCTGGGTTACCAAGCATTAAGTGCTACTAGGATTACCAAACATCATATGCATACTCAAAATGGTCATACTTATGTATTTACTTAATTACTATTTAGCTTATCTTGCTTAATTACTACATAACATTGAATAAATAACTAAAAATGCTACATGGTTTGATTAGAAAGCTTATCTTTATTGCCCCACATACTATCCTACTTAGGTAAAATAGTGCTTGAATAAAGATTTGTACACTTAATGACTCTTACTATGGGCACTTAGGAAAATATTCTAACTTTCAAATGTAAAAAGTACAAGAACTTTGCTACACTATGACAAGATGATCCCTAAACATAGTGGGTTGGCATGTAGTTATAGGCAAGAACAGACCCTACATCAATGGGACCATGTTAACACATCAAATAATGCATTGATGGGACCTAGTCTATGCGGACTAGTCGACAAGGCTTCATTGACATAGCCAATCTACAACTCATCAGCATTCCAACTTTAATTAAAACCTCATTTCTTGATGTCTTATTTCTTAGCCTATGTTTTGTGCTTTACTAATTTTTCTTTGTTATTTTCTATGTGATGAGTTGCATTCAGTTGGCATTGAGTGTATGAATCTTTATTTGAACATTGTTGTCCTTGAGCACGATAGTGTGTGTGATAATAAAGATGAGTTTTCTTATAAACCTTGTAGCACTTTGAATAGATTAGTTATTTCAATTATGTATTCAATGATTTTAATTATTTATTAAAATTTTTCCATTAGTTATTAAATATTTTCTAGTTATTACATTAATGAAGCAATTAAGCTAGATAGATTATGCACATAAGTACAACTACTTCAAGCATAACATGTATTCACTTGGTAANTAGTACAACCGCTTCAAGCATAACATGTATTCACTTGGTAATCCTAGCAATGTTATTGCTTGGTCACCCAATAGTAGATGTGGGTTCAAGACATGTACAGAAAGTGGAATTGGATGCTTATGTTAGGATTAGTTAATTTAAATTAGTAAATCAAATTTCTTTTATCCACATTTTGAGCACCAAACTATAAAACACAAAATGATAAAAATTGGATGCCTCAATTATACTTAACCATACCAACGTATGTTACAAGTGTAATTGGGAAGACAATGATTGACCTTAAGGCAAGATTCACTTCCTAGAGGGCTAGTGCACCAAATATGATAAAGTCCACAAAATTCAACTAGATCATGCATGAACGCTTTTTGATTTGTATGGTTAGGCATAGGGGTATCTCACCACTCATCATTAGCACCATTTCCAAGGACTTCATTTGATAAATGTGTGCTATTTAGGTTTAATTGAATACCATTAATATCATTGTATGAACCTCTAGGTCAATATCATTCCCACTATACATAAAATTATATAAGCACATTGATAATTTTATTTTGTTTTGTAAAATGTCTTCTTCTTCTTGCAAGCACGAAGATACCAAACCACTAGTCCCACAAGAGTGCAAAGTGGTATATACTCATTTAGATAAGTTTGTGCCAAACTTCACCTTCATCCTACATCAGGATGAACAACTATGATGGCATGACATGGAGGGTAAGATCGTCTTGCCCCTTGATAGATCTATGCATGGGATGTTATTTAAAACCCTTAAGAAGCTGGGCATAGTAGATCTTCACAAAGAATACATCATGGATGGTTATGACACTTGAAACTACTATCCCATTCAAACACAACGTAAACAAGATAAACGTTAGGAGAAGCTCCATGATGCTACGAAGGGGAAACATTTCACTAAGCCCTTGTTCCTACTAGATCAAGTAAACAATGAGGATCCTCCCTTTGAAGATCCTCGACATGAAGATTCTCCACCCCTTAATACTAGTGACGAGGGTGTGAACTTGAACCTATGATCCATTATCCATAAATTAGGTGCAGGAAAAAGTGATAGCCAACGTAGGGACTTAGGCAAGCAACACAATAGCAAGAAATCTAAGGATGGTGATTGTAACAAGTGTAAGAGTGATGGAGAATACCATAGTGGTGATGGTGGTTCGCATTCCTTTTTATCTAACAATTCTCATGGAAGATACTATGAAAACAACCATGATGAAGGTGATTAGCAAGACAACAATGACCATGAAGGCCACCAAATGAAAGTAGTGGCCAAAACCATCATCGGTGTCATCGATGTAGTGAGGATGATGAACCTTTATTAATGACTCAAAGTATGCTCAAAATTGCAGAGGTAGTAAAAATTTTAACTAAGCATATGAAAGATAGATAGATCGAGCACATAGACATGAATAATAATCCAAGATTTGAGGGGAGATACAACTCTGATTTGCAAACACATATACAAGCTTTTCATGATGCTTGCACCTTACAAAACATAGAAAATGAGTGGTAGAAACTCAAACTTTTCCCAAGGACACTCATCAAGGAAGCTAAAAGTTGGTACTAATCTCTGGAGCCAAAATCTATCCATAGATGGAGTACTATGTTAAAGCTATTCAATGATAAATACCAGACACACTCCAAAGTTTCTAATCTAAGAAGGAAAATCCAAGGCTATAAAAAAGGAGTACATGAAACTTTGGATGCCACCATGGGTTGATACTATTCACTCTTACACCGATGCCCTAGCCATGGTTATTCTTAGAGGAAACAACTTTGCCACATCATAGATGGGCTCAGAGTAGAAACAAGAAGAATCCTTCATGTGTATGCCCAAGGATAATTGTCTAAATTGAGATATCATCGGATCCAAAGGCTAATTAAGTAGGTAGTAAAAGAAGAAGAGGAGCTATGAAAAATGGAAAGTGCTTAAAAGTATAACAGGAACCCTTCGATCAGAAAACAAGAGGTTTAATTTTGTGATGAGGAGGAATCACCACTTGATGAAGTGGTGAACAAAAAGACCTTGCCCATCTAAAAATCCATTTATCATATTTCTGACAAGGTTGATAAATTATGGGACTCTTTGGACAAAAAATTTCAAACTACTTTGAAGATTATTGAAGAATCCAAAGAACAAAATGATGATCATAATTGCAAGAGGTGAAAAGAAGCTAAATGTGCCTACCAAAGAGGTAAGGGCAAAGTTGTTGCAATAGAAGAAGTTGTGGAGTCTAACTCTGATGATGAAATTGAATGTGACATCCATCAATAAGAACATTCAAAGGGATGTTACCCTATGGTGTCACACTTACAAGATTTTTGAGTGTATGCATTGAATCCTTTCCTAGCATGTAGGCAAGCTCCAAGATGATTTTCTTATCCTCAAGGAAACCCATGGCATTTCCACCAATAGCAACAAGCTTACTACCCAAGTGTAACTCCTCCACAATTGTACAAATAATACCAATAGTGGTATCAACCACAATCATGGAAAATGCCACTACCAAGGCAGTAGTACCCTTATAGCAACTAGATCCATATGGGCACTATGTTTAGCAACCTATCTCCCCTAGAAGTTATACAAGTCATACATCATTCTAGCATAATTATTATCCTATAGAGTACCACTAAACACATTCACCATATACTCAAGGGGAAAACCCATATCCATATCATCCTCTGCATCCCTCTACACATACACCTCCACCTTCAACATAGTTAACTCTTGCTCCATCCATGTAGGGTGAGATTCCTCCATAGCTGCAACAACGAAATGCTACGAGGGATGTACACTCACAACTAGTTTTTCGACCAAGTGGTTTGGACAATTAATCAAGGAAAATATCCTTTTTTTGATCCAGCAGTCCTCTTCAACCCTCATAATCTAATTTGGCTAATCGTCCTGCATCTCCAAAACCCTCATCTTCTACATCAAATACCTTCAAGTGCCCTTCAAACTAAGTGTCTCATAGGATTCACATTGTAATATTAACTCATGTTATTTCCAACTAGATCAAGGTTGGAAATATTCCTACAAAAGGATCTGATCTAGGAAGTCCACTCATTTATCTACAAATCACTAGATAGGAGCCATGTAAGGCTCTTTTTGACTCTAGTTCCAGAGTTAATCTCATCTCCCATGACATGTACAAGGCTTAGACCTATCACCTCTCAAGAAGAGTAACATTCATCTAGAATTAGCACATCAATCAATTACTATTCCTCTAAGATTAGTAGAGGAGATTGTGACCATAGTTTGTGGATGGTCCTATCCTATTGATTTTTTGATGATCAAAGTGGACAACTAAAAAAGTGACTTTTCCATCATTATGGGAAGGGCTTGGTTAAGCACGGTCGATGCACAAATGGGCATGAGAGACCTATATTTAGAAACTTACAAGGAAAATGAATTAGAAAAGATTGAGAAGAAGTGTATTCCATGCATCATGTACAATGATAATTGGTGCAATTGTGTGCAAAAGATATGGTCCATCAAGAGCACATACATTAAGGCATGCAATCAATGTCCACAAGAAATTAACATTCAAAGGTATATGTACGCAGTAGCCATAGAATAAGAGGGCACCTAGTGCCTGATAATTGACTTAGATAGTAGCACACTATCCATGGAACTAGCTAAGAGCTTAACATGTGCTTATGTTGAGGGCATGGAAAAAATTGAACAAGTTCATTCCCAACTCTCTGATGAAGATGATGACACCTGTTGGGAAGAGTTGGAAATCCTTGATAACTTCAAGTAGGAGCCTCTAGAACTAAAAATTTTCCCAATTGGAATGAAGTATGCATTTTTAAAGAATGGTAAAATGGTCATTATTAATGCCAAACTTGCTCTTGAATAATAAGAAAAGTTGTTGAAGGTGGTGAAAAAATGGTCAACAACCTTTTCTTGGTCATATCTAGAGCTAAC
This sequence comes from Gnetum montanum, assembly GCA_015680685.1. Classification (NCBI taxonomy): domain Eukaryota; kingdom Viridiplantae; phylum Streptophyta; class Gnetopsida; order Gnetales; family Gnetaceae; genus Gnetum; species Gnetum montanum. Next base: position 117,242 of record MNCI01008530.1, read on the forward strand.
AGGAATTGATCCAAAGATATGCTAGCATCACATCTACACCAACCCAGCCATGAATCTTGGAAGGTAGCTACAGAGGCAGTTGTACCCCAAATTGAAGCAAATCATCAAAGAGAAAATTGAGCAACTCCTTAAGGTGGGGTTCATATATCCCATCGTGGATAATGAGTGGGTTAGCCCACTCATAATTGTATCAAAGAAGGATGACAAATGGTGAGTCTACATCAACTTTAGGTTGTTGAATATGGAAACATTTAAAGATCACTTTCCTTTGCTATTTGTAGATGAAGTGTTAGATACCATATTTGGGCATTGTTAGTATAGCTTCTTGGATGGTTATAGTGGCTATAACCAAATCAAAATTGCACTAGAAGATTAGGTCAAGAAAACATTCACAAGTTCCCAGGGGACTTTTGCATATTGTAAGATGTCATTTGGTCTGTGAAATATTCCTACAACATTTCAAGGCTTGGTCCTTAGTATCTTCCAACAATAGATTGGTAGTGGTGTTGAAGTCTTCATGGATGACCTTTCCACCTATGCAGCTACATTTGAGCAAACCTTGAACTGACTTAAGTAAGTACCAAAGATATGTGCAGAGACAAACCTAAGGCTCAATTGACAAAAGAGCCATCTCATGGTCCAAGAAGGCATTGTACTTGGACACCAAATCTCATAGAAAGGGTTTGAAGTAGACCCAAAAAAAATAAGGGTCATCCAAGGAATAACATGTCAACTAAATATTGTTAAAGATGTTTGATCATTCCTTGGACACACTAGCTACTACTGGTGATTTATAAAGAATTCCTCTAAGATTGCAAAGTCGTTGGTAGAGCTTACAAAGAAAGATGTACCTTTCATCTAGACTAAGGAATGTAAACATACATTCCAATAATTAAAGAAGAAACTCATAGAAACACCAATCCTACAAACACCAGACTAGTCCAAACCCTTTTATACAATGATGAATGCATCTACCTATGCCTTGGGAGTAGTGCTCATGTAGATGGATGATAAGAAATGTCCATACTATATCTACTACATTATTTGAAGCATTGTGGGAGAATAATTAAATTACACCATCATAGAGAAAGAATTAATGGTAGTGGTGTATGCTCTAGAAAAGTTTAGATACTCTATGCTTGGTTATAAAGTATTTGTACATACAGACCTGAGTGTAATCCACTGTCTCATGAACAAACCAATGGTGAGCCCTCATGTCATATGATGGCTTGTGATCTTGTAGGATTTTTACCTCGCTATGGTAGATCAAAAAGGGATTGAGGATGTGGTCACTGACCACCTCTCTCACTTAAGATGGGATAATAAAGAGGAGGAAAGCCTACTCTCTGATCAATTTCTAGATGAACTCCTCTTTATAGGAGTAATAAGTAAATAAATGCCTATGAAAGAAATATGGTATAATGACATCCTCACATTTCTTCTCACTCAAGAGGTGCCATAGGACTTTGATTTTAGGAAGAAGCAATAATTTCTTCATCAAGGCAAATATTTCATGGAAATCAATGGACACCTTTACAAGGTGTGTGTCACTGGACTAATTCATTGATGTGTCCTTGATGAAGATCAACTATGCATTCTCTAGGATGCTCATGAAGGACCTTGCGAAGGCCATTATACAGGGAGATGCATAGCCATAAAAATATTGATGGAAGGATACTACTGGCCTACAATCTTTAGGGATGCTAATGAGTGGTGAGGTACCCCTACGCCCAACCATACGAATACGAGCATTCATGCACAATCCAGTCAAACTCTGCAGATAGGTTAGTTGTGGTATCTAGATAGTTACAATTTTATCACAGTTCGTTGTCTTCCCACCTGGACTAGTATTTGCTTTGTCACGTACAGTTTAGTCCAGAGTGAGGCGTATGATGTGATCCTAAACTAATGCTACTCCTAGAGACAATGGAGAATAATCTTGATTAAACTAATGAGTAATAGGAAATGAAGTCTAAGCTAACCTAGGTGCGATGAGCATCTATTCCGTAATCATCCATACACATCTTGGACCTCATGCATGACTACTACTAGGGTTACCAAGCGTAGATCCTAGGTATGCTGCTGGGTTACCAAGTAGTCACACTTAAATGCTCATGATTAAGTCGTACTCATTCCACATTTAACAGCAGGAATAGTAAATGACGATAAAGAAATATTAACTAAGAAAGCAATAAATATTAACTACGAAAGCAATAAATAACAAAAACAATTAAGAATTAAATTAACCAATTAAACTAAGTGAATGCTACAATGATGAAGTAATCTCAATCTTTATTTTCGATCATGTGCACATCCAAGTATGTCACACTTGAATAAAGGTTCCATACAATTACAAGCATCACACTACGGCCATGCATTGGGAAGAATATTCTAACTCCTATGGAAACAAATTGAAAGAGTCTAGCTACAAAATGACAAAAGGATGCCTAAATAAGGTGGAAGGCCCTCTTATTTATAGGCTAAGATAGGTGGTTGTGTAAACGGGGCCCCTTTGACGTAGGAAGGCTGTGTCGACGGGGCCCCGTCGATGCATTGACTTAATGACACTTCATCATACCCCCACGATAGAGTAAAAACTCGTCCTCGAGTCAAAGTGAGGAATAAGCTCAATTCAATACACAATGGATAGGTATGGGATTATTGACTAACTAGAAATTTATTCATGCTACAGTGGAGAATTAATCAAAATTTGGACATAGACACAAAAGACAAAACTTGTGGAACTCATGGGGTTCTCGGTAGTGGTGGTGCCTCCATGGGTGCCTTTCCTTTGTCCTGTGCATCAAGCTTCTAAGATTTATACCATTGAAGAAGCACCTGATATTTTCTCCTCTTCTGTTTGAGGACTATGAGCTGTCCATGCTGATGTTCCAATGTTTGATGGAGTCAAAAATTTTCATGGACACAGTAGCTGCGGGAACACTTGATTGGCCTTGACATGCCATGCCGCAAATAGCCATCGTTCCTCTTCATAGGCTCGAGCCCTGACCTCTCCTCCCTTTGCTTGGATAGATTATGTAGTAACAGGAGTTTTATGATGGATGCTAAATGATTGCCTTCTGCTCTTGCATGTTCTACATGAGGTCCTTGGCCTCTGCCTCCCCTAGGTCGTTTGGTTGCACCGTGAGAAGGTTCTCCTTGTTGTCTTCTTTTAGGGGCCATCTATAATCACACAAAGATCAATTTTTAATAAGGTTATTTGAAAAGAGTTGAATGATTTTATACCTTACTTATCGCCTTTAATAAATATGGCATTCTTTACTTAGTGTGATTTTAGGATTAGAAATTTTGCAAAGAAGTTGCCCCAAAAGTTTAATGTCGGACCTGGTTTTGAGGAACGTTTGATAAAATAATGACAAAGGAAAGAATAGATTTGGCAATGAAATACTCGAAGGGTATAAGATGATGTGGTGGTATGCAACAAGTACAAATTACAAAAGTCATGCAAGTGGATCCTCCCCAAAGTAGGTTCCAACCTATATGCCCTTGTGTGACCACACCTTAAGATGTCCATAGGCATTAGAAGGGTTAAATGTAATCTATACCAATGCAAAAAAACACACACATGTTAATACCACCATGATGAGGTATGAATTCAATGCTATACAAGACATGATTCATAAATACATGAACAACTAGATGGAGTGAATCAGAGAAGGGATTGCAGAGATTGGGATGTGAGGTAACTAACTCAGGGCACAATGAATCTTGCATGTAAAGTATGATCAACATGGCATTAACCTGTCGTTCCAAGATCAGGACCAAGTCCATTCCTCTAATAAGTGACATCGCATTGTTTCATCCCATGATGAACAACTATGAGAGTACCATAACAACAAGGTATACAATCACTTGGCATTTTGTTCAAGCGAGGAGTGATTTTTGTTTTGTGGCACTTTTCTTGTTCTTTTCTTTCTCTCTCTCTTTTTTTTTCTTTTGAATACTAAATCTAGGGAAGCCACCAACCATCAAGCATGGGTGCATGTCTTTCCAGTGGGACCCCCTAGAACAACATTGGATTTTTGAGTGCCCTTTTGATTACTCTTACTCCCATTTTTCGTTAGATCTATAAGGATCTTAGTACAACCACGTTGCATGATAACTTCCACAAGCGTCACCAAATAGAATCCGCAAGTCCCCTTAATGTCACACCCTAATCATTCCCTCTTGGTACATCCTTCTTCATTCTAGGTACAATGAACATAAGATTAATTTTTTAAGTTTCAAGAAATGTCAAGAATATCACTGTACCCTCGAACAGAACCTCTTATTTGTAGAGTGGATGTGTGGGTGTAGTGGGCTCACTGTCCAAATAATTGATCACTGAGACTTGATAGCATAGAATAACACCTCAACCAATGAGCCACACGAGTATTTTATTCATGGATGAGATTACTCATAAAAAGATAAAAAGACAAAAAGATAAAATAGTAAATTAAAAGGGTGAAAAACTAGAAAACAAAAATTTAAAAACTTAAAGAAACAAACAAACATTTATTAATTCTGTGTTGTTAAAATGGAGGATACCCCCCATAGCTAAATGGTTGAGCATGGCTAGAATTAATAAATGGAAGGTGGGGATCCTTGCCTATTGGAAATACTGGGACCTGGTCATACTTACCCCATTAGGGTTCACACACTTGATTAAAGTTGACATAGTGGGACAAATGATAAGATGTGGTTAATTTATAAGGAGTTGACCCACTATGGTACTTGTGACCGTAAGATGGTATGCAAGGATCAACATGTCTCCCCATATGGAAATATTCATTGGGCCCCATGGTTGTTGGAGTATTAAGTGATGGCCTTGCTAAGGTAACATGAGGTGTTGGGTTCAAAGAGGAAGATGGACCCAGCATTGGATTTGTGCTAAGTTGGTGAATGCAGTGGTTTCTGAACTGTGGTGTCCCTTTCAAAGGTCACATCTAAATAAGGGACACCTTCGATGTTGTGAAGGACCTCCACTACTATTGACAGTAGTAGCACAAGTAACATTTCTGGGTTGGTGCTATGGTGCAAAATCTTCTGGCATAGCTGGCGATGATGTAGAAGGGGGTGAAGTATGAGAATGTTGAGGTTGAGGAGAAGTGTAAGGCACATGAGGTGCTGATCCTGGTGGAGAGGACATGGGTGGATAGTATTCGGGAGAATGATAATGATGAGGTGAGGTAGAGGATGTTGATCGTGTTGGAGAAACAGGGTGTTAAACATAATCAGCATTTGGTGTTGGGACATATGAAGGGTGTGGTCCAGTTGGCGGTGGTCTCCCCCGTGACTAAGGTTTTTTCCACTGTGGTTGGACACAGTATGTTTGTATGAACTCTGGATGTAACATTCCTCCCCAATGCTCATGTAAATATGACAAGATTGGACATTGACCTTTTGGGTGATCGTACAAGCAAATATTACATTGATACGTATGATTGGAAGTTGAGTTCTTATCCTTATTATCTTCTACCCTTCTCTCTAATTGTCGCATGGTGTCCTGTCCTATTCCTTGATTTTGCATAGTTCGTCCTCTAATAAGGTTGGCATATTCTTTACATATTTCATGTACCTAGTCTCTCTTCTTATTGATCTTTGCCTCAATTTCATCTAGTGATTGTAGGATTGGCAAAGATGATTCCACCTCCTTGAAGTAAGTTGATTTCTCCTCTTCATGATCATGGACCTTTGTTAAGTTGACATTTTGGTCCTATTGAGAGCTTTCAACATTCTCCCATTTGGCTATTTCTCCTTCTTCTTTTGCTATCCACTTAATAAACTCTTGGAATTGATGGGTTTGTAGCTCATATAGTTGACCTTGGGTGTACATCCCTAGGGTCTCCCTTGTTTCATTACAAAGCCCATCTATGATATGGCACATTAGCCTCTTCTCAGAGAACCCATGGCCTGGGAAGTTGTTTAATAGTGCATAATATCTTTCTAAGGCCATTTCCAAGGGTTCATGTTGTGCTTTTTTCCATTCTTGGATTTGTCTCCTCAAGGCTGACACTCTCGCATAGGTTTGATATCTTTCGTTGAAACGTTCTATCATTGTTAACCAACATCAAATTGATTTTGGTTTTAATGACCTATACCATACTTTTGCTTGGCCAATGAGTGTCAAAGGAAAGAGCTTAATTTTTTTCTACCCATTATCAATATTGTTCCATGTACAGGCATCGTAGAAGGCTTGTAAATGTTGTTGTAGATCTAAATCATAGCCTCCTGAAAACTTGGGAAAGTTATTTAAATCAAGCATGGGTAGACAACTTTCCTTATGATTCCTACGGGCTATTTGAATAGCCTCATGTATTTTTGTTAAGCTTGTAGTGGCCAATAAGGGTTCATCATCATCAGGTAAGTTATGCTTTCATGCGTTGGGACGATGTTGTCTTCGTTTACGTTTATAAGAAACCTCCACCTTGGGTTGCGTACTCCAATCTTCATTGTCATAATATTCGTTGGTTCTCCAATGAATTGCCTCACTAGATGTGGCATTATTATAGTCTTGTAGAGAGACATGGTTGTGAAAATGTGTGTGAATTTAGATGTGACTTTTTTATTATTGTTTCTTGCTAAAATATGTATTGTTAATTTCTACATAGCAACCTTGTATGATATAACTAATCTAGATAACTTGCACTGTCCCCGGCAATGATGCCAATGATGAGCGGTGAGGTACCCCTACGCCCAACCATACGAATACGAACGTTCATGCACGATCCGGTCAAACTCTATGAATAGGCTAGTTGTGGTATCTAGATAGTTACACGTTGATTGCAGTTCGCTATCTTCCCACCTGGACTAGTATTTGCTTTGTCACGTATGGTTTAGTCCAAAGTGAGGCATATGATGTGATCCTAAAATAATGCTACTCCTAGAGACAATGGAGAATAATCTTGATTAAACTAATGAGTAATAGGAAATGAAGTCTAAGCTAACCTAGGTGTGATGAGCATCTATTCCTTAATCATTCGTACACATCTTGGACCCCGTGCACGACTACTACTGAGGTTACTAAGCGTAGATCCTAGGTACGCTGCTGGGTTACCAAGTAGTCACACTTAAATGCTTGTGATTAAGTCGTACTCATTCCACATTTAACAATAGGAATAGTAAATGATGATAAAGAAATATTAACTAAGAAAGCAATAAATAACAAAAAAATTAACAATTAAATTAAAAAATTAAACTAAGTGAATGTTGCAATGATGAAGTAATCTCAACCTTTATTTCCGATCATGTGTGCGTCCAAGTACGTCACACTTGAATAAAGGTTTCATAGGATTACAAGCATCACACTACAGGCATGCACTGGGAAAAATATTCTAACTCCTATGGAAACAAATTGAAAGAGTCTAGCTACAAAATGACAAAAGGATGCCTAAATGAGGTGGAGGATCATCTTATTTATACGCTGAGATAGGTGGTTGCATAAACAGGGCCTCGTCGATGCAGAAAGGCTACGTCAACGCATCAACTTAATGACACTTCATCATATGCCCACCAGTTCGTCAAGTCTTGTGAATATTATCGACAAGATAGGGGGATGATCACTCACATGGAAGGTCTTCAATAGTGGATTCAACCACTAGAACCTTTTGACATATGAGGCATTAAATTCATGGGTCCCATCACACCTAGTGGAACAGGAAGGCATATATTATAGTAGCAGTCAACTACTACACAAAATGGTCAGAAGTAGTAATCATTACTAATTGTACATCATCCAGTGCTACTAGATTTATACAAAAAAATATTATAACTAGGTTTGTGGTGCCATGTTTACTAATTTCTAATAAGGAACTCACTTCATAGGTGTAACTTTTAGAAAATTAATGCAATGGTTTGGGGTAGAACATAAATTAACAACACATTACCACGCCCAAGCCAACGATCAAGCAAAGGTAACCAACTAAGAGATCACAAAAATACTAACGCGGACCATTAGAAAATATAGGAAGGATTAGACTACAAAGCTAAACAATGCTCTTTGGGCTTGTCATTCAACATGGAAACTTCCTATTGGCTATTCTCCCTATGAGTTAGTGTACGGGAAACTTCCAATGCTCCTGATTTAATCCAAGCTCTGTACACTCTCAATAGCCTGTGAACTAAATATTGACCTAATTCTAGCACAGAAAGAAAGATTAATCAACCTGAACATCTTAGATGAAAGTCAATTGGTGGCCTTATACTTGAATGAGATGAATAAGGCATTCAGCAAGCAATGTCATAAACTTAGAATTAGGAAAGTAAAACTTCAACCAACAAATCAGGTTCTCTACTAGAACCTCACACATGTACCCCAAAAATTAAAATTCCAAACATTATGTAAGGGACCTTATGTAATTGATCAAGCTTGTCCCTCTAGGGCGATGTTGATCTACAAGCTTGAATGCCTAAATAAAAAGCAGTTGGTCAACATCCAACAAGTGAAGCCTTTTCTAGAACCAAGACATGCCAATGCAACTATTACCTTAATGGATGGACAACCACGTTCTATTTTCTGAATCTCCTTCTTCCAACTCAGTCATGAGGGAGATGGCCACCTATGCTGACAATCAATATGGCTTCTTAGTTTTTCTACATTTTTGTTTTACATACTTTTGATTTTTACAAATTCTTGATTTTTCAAATTCTTCTAATTTTACACCATCTTTAGTACCTTTGAACCTTCTTGACTATTTTACATTTTCTTATATATTTTACTTTTTTTGGTTTGATTTAACTATGATATTTCCTCATTTTTGCTAATAACAAGTGCTTTATTATCATAGGACACAGTGTCACTATTGTTGTTTACAAATGATGGTTTATGCTTAATGTGTAATTGTCGATGTCTAGTTTTTATTTTTGAATTCTAATGTCTAATGAATTTGACATGGTTTATTTTTCATGGAACAAGGAGTGATTTTACATCATCCACCTATCCAATGAACTCAATGGTTTTCCTTGTTATGGAAATTTAAGGTTGCTTCCATTAAAGAAACTTTTAATCAATCAATGACCTTGGCAGTTCTAGAATTAGGAAGGATTCAAAGGATTGTAAAGGGTGTGACTTCAAGGGGACTCAATACTCTTTGTACTCTTCTACTTTCTTGACTGCTTGAGTGTGTTTCACAAACTTCTTACCATTCCATACCACCCACTGATAGGAAGTCAAATAATGTCATTGCATGGTGTGGTTTCCATTTTAAAAAAAATGGCATTTCAAAACACATCCCTGGGACAAATAAATGGGCTCTAAGCACTAGTTATGGGACTCAAACAACATGCATATATGCCTAACGGTTCCATCTAACTAAGGCCCTCTCTCTTACTTTCTACTTTTCTTTTCTTTTCTTTGTGGAATAGTGGCTATTTTGTGGAAGCACTCTGGTGTCTCAAGTGTGTGGATTGATCTTAGGATGTGATGAGAAGTCACTAAAAGCATATGGTATTTGTTTGGACTAAGGATGGATCTTCTTGGGTTATTTTAACCACAAAATCCATAAGGAGCTTCTTATGACCTCAATTTGGAACTCCATTCCACCTTCTCTATCATCTATCCATGCTACCATAACTCACATCACTGTCTAGTTCTATGTTATGCTCTATGTATTGATCTCATGTGTTGGGATTGTTAGGTAGACTCTTTCTAGTTGGTCCTTAACTTTTCATGACCATTAATTGACTGTGGGGTCCACAGACTCTTCCATTAAGGTTATGTAGAGAAAAAAGGACATGAGGCTACTATGGGAAGGACCCACTTACATAGTTGTCGGTCTAGTTAGTTAAGGTTCCTTACCTTTGACATTGCTACAATCCTATCTTTTGTGTATTCCATTGAGTATTCCACTCAATGCTCCTTGATCTTTCATTTCATTCATCCATTAAATCATTTTTTCTTTATTTTTTCAAATTTATGAGTGTTAACACCCTCTTCTAATGTGCTCATACTATTCTTGGTATTTTAAGCTTTCATTTGACCCTAATCTCATCCAAAAATTCCTTGTATTTTGATAGTTTGACCACAATCAATAGTAGTCAACGATGATCAACAACTATGTCAACAAGGCCTTGTCAATGAAGCTGACCATGTCAATGAGGCCCCATCACCAAGGTGTTGTCTATGTAGTGCATACATGCTATATATACTGCTTGGCACTTAGGAATTTTTTCTCATTTTCTCATAACACATGAGGAATTTTTGAAATTTTTTAAAGTCCAAAACCTTCCAAAGCTCATAACTTTCCAACTATTTCTTGAAATCACTTCAGTTTTTGATCCTATGCTTATTGAAGGTAAGATCTTGATTGTGGGGGCCACAAACCTTAAGGTTTTTTATGAAAATTTTTGAAACTTTTTCTAACTCCCCAAAAGGATTAATCACCTTAATAACATAGAAACATCAATTTTTTCAAAGATTCCAACAACCTCTAGGATGGTTTATTAATAATAATACATAAATAAATAATAATTCAAGTAATTAAATTAGCCATAATCACAACTTAGCCAAAGTGTGACTATCCTTGAGAGATAAAGGTATCCCAATTGTTTTAAGGTTACACAATGATTGCTAATCCATAGTCTCATTATGATTACAGATGATACCAAAATAGAAATGCCTATAGGAAGGAGAACCCTTGCAACCATGGGAGAAGCATCCCAGAGCTGGAATAGTCCAACAAGAGTAGGGCCAAGAATTACCAAAAGCAACCCATGCAACGGGACCTTTTTGTGAGGAGCCCGAAGAGGAATTTGTCTGATAGATTCTAGAAGAAGAAGTGTTGATAGAACAATCCCAAAGAGAAGAAGTGCCTAGACCTGCACCAAGGCTTGAGTTCACTTTGACTCAAGCCTGCCTTGATATCATTAGGTCTCAAGAAATTTAATGATACATTCTTCAAGAGATCAACTTTGGGCCATTTTTGGAGAAAGCTTTAGAGGATGTCAAGACACAACTACAAGCCTCTCCCATGTGGCTAGTAGTCACATCCAGTGGGGAATGGTACATGGAAGAGACATATCTCTTCTAGAGTAGCCAAAGGCCAAGTCCATTATCAAAATTAAGGACATTCAAGTGTCCTACTTAGCAGAAGCTATTGCACAAGCACTTGGATTACCTGATACTAAAACATAGCTCATAGAGTTGTCCATAAATGGCAATCCTGAGGCCAAGAGAGAGTGAACCTAGCGATGCTACATGGTTGATTGTAAGGAGTATGGTGCACTCACATCAGAAAAGTAAATTTACTTTAAACTTATGGCCTATCACCTCAACCCAATGGTGAGGCCAAGTAAGGTGACCACCTTCTCTACCCAAGAATGGGTTACTTTAAGTAGGAAATTTCTCATCAACCTACCATAGCTAATCTACTTAAAGATTGAGAAGTGATTTAAGGAAAACAAATGTGGAAGGAAGACCTTACCCTTTTTGTGCCTCATCAGGAAACTTTACAAGAGGGTAGGAATTATTTGCTACTCCAACGATACAATCAAGCATGCTCCTTTGGCCTCATGATCCAAAATCATGAAAGAAAAAATGCCAACAACAATCCAAGAAGAGGAGCAGACATCACCACCACCCACTCAGGAAATAATGCTAGAGACCTCCACAACCATTGAGTGTCTATGCAAAGTTCAAGAGCAACTCTTAAGTGAACAAAAGTAATCAGCAAGAACAAGTGGGATAGATCCATTTGTGTATTGGCTAGTGATCAATCACCTTAGTGAGGTGGTCCATATAGTTAGCTAGATGGAGAGGGTGGTCCAATGAACGTAGCTACCTACGAGGTTAGATCTCAATGCTCAAGCAGTGACAATGTTATTATCGCAACATCATTTATTCTTAAAAATCTCTAGGAATGCTGCCACTTTCTCAATGCAGTTGGAGGAAGGCAAAGGGGAAACTGTCTTGGTGATGCATCACCAAGGGTAGGAAACAATAGCTGAAGGTGTTGTTGATCATGTAGCTAAAGCATTGAATGCACCCATGGCATCTGTACTAGACATATCTACATCTCAAGATGTGCAAACATCTACAGGCATGATCAACAGAAAGTTAGATGTAGCCCAGCATGAAAATTTGCTTGAACGACTAGTGGGAACTAGGTAACTAACTCTGAACATCTTTGATCTTCTAGAAGACATCAAAACGACCTAGTCAAAGCTACTAAATGCAAGGGGCAAATGCATTATGTAGGAAGGGAAACTTGAAATGGCCTAAGAAATAAACCAATGCTTAGCTATGGAGGTTTTCAAACTTCATGTTTGACTTGTGGATCCTGCAATTCTTAGCTCAGCAGTAATAAGAGACAAATCTTTCAAATAGCTTTAAGAACGATTCCATAAGGTTGAGGAGGAGGCAATAATAACCATATTCAACCAATCCATGGTAGAAGCAAAAGCATATGCAATTTAGATGGACTTTAACTAGATGCACTAGGAGAATGAAACCCTGATTGCACAAAACTATCACCTATGAAATGTTAATGCTCAAAAGGACCAAATGTAGGAATTCATTCATCAACATAGGAACAACTTGTCAAGGTGAACACTAAACAAAGGAAATTAGCTACAGAAAATCATAATTTGTCAATGGAGGAAGCGTGTGCCTTACCCAAAAATTTTCCATTGAAATCACCACCTAGAAGAATGAGGCCCTTAAATTTGAGAAAGTGAAAAATCACTACAGGGAATAGGTTGGCCTATAAAAAGAAGTTAATGAGAAACACATCCAATTGGAAAAGGAAAATGTGAATGAAGCCCTCCATCAACTCTAATAAGGAAGAGAAATGTGGCAACCCATTGTTGATGGGATCGATGCCTACAACAAAATAGAAATCCACTTAAAGGAGTTGCAAATTGAGGAGATGATAGAGTATATGAAGTTGGCCAATCTCTAATATGCAAACATGGAAATGCTAACTACTGGATGACCACAGTCAAAATTAGAACAATAAGTGGCTAGCTTGTATCTATTATACAAGGTAGAGCTCAAGCACCATAGGGATGCCAAACAAAAGCTTGAGACTGCAAATTCTAAACTCGAAGTTCTCAGAGCATGGTTTAGAGACCAACAATCAATCACTATGAACCTAGCCAGATGAATGAATGACTACGAGAAGTTAAAAGAGCTAGTCATGGCATTCAACATTGAATGCAAATGGTTTTCTACCTAGTACATTAACACTAAGGTGCTACTTCCAGCAATCCTGTGTGCCTGGGATGTGCCCGTTCCAACCCAAATTAGTGAAGCTGCATGGACAATGCAACATCCCAAGAGTAAGGAGGAGAAAATAAAAGCACTATTGGATGCTTTTCACCTTTCACATAAATTTGTAGTAGCAGCAGGACAACCATAGCCACCTCAATCGCTGCTCGTTCATGAAGCGTGAAGGTCCCTCAAAGCCTTAGGGACCACCACTTCTTGGGATGGTCTAATCTTGTCTAACAGCTTCACAACATCAAGGAATGTGTTGTCCAATTTTGAAGAGTTGTGTCATGGTGTTTGATTTTGTGTCCTAAACACTATCATCTTTTGTAATGTGTGGATCTGTACACTTGAGCACTCCATTTTTTGTCAAGTTAGTTAGTTAGTTTTGTTTGAAGAAAAGTCAGTCAATAATCCCATACCTTTCTAATTTTGTAAAAGAACTTGAGGAGGAGTTTTCATTCAGTTGTGGGGGTATGATGAGTCACATTCAGTTAGCTACATCGATGAGGCCTCTTTGACTGGGCCTCGTCGACAAGGCTTAGTCGATGCATCTTATCATGCGTCAACGAGGCCCTGTCGACGTAGTGTTTTTTTAGCTATAAATACATGCTTGTAGCTGAATATATGATAATTAGAGATTGTATTTGCAGTGAAGCTCTTGTACTTTTTCCATTTAAAAGTTAGAATTTTTCCTTAAGTACTTTAGATAGATTAGCTATTTCAATTATGCATTCAATGTTTTTAATTATTTATTAAATATTTTCCATTATTTATTAAATATTTTCTACTTATTACATTAATGAAGTAATTAAGCTTGATAAATTACACACATAAGTATGACCGCTTCAAGCATAACATGTATTTTCTTGGTAATCCTAGCAACCTTATTACTTGGTATACCTAGTAGCATAGCACTTGTCGCCCAACTGTGGATATGTGGGTTTAGGACATGTACAAAAAGTGGGATTGGATTATTTAAATACATTTAGATTAGTTAATCAAATTTATTTTATTCACATTTTGAGCACCAAACTATAAAATAGAAAATGATAAAAAATCAAATACCTTAATTACACTTAACCATACCAATGTATGTCACAAGTGTAATTGGAAAGACAACAATTGATCTTAAGGTAAGATTGTCTTTCTAAAAGGCTAGTGCACTAGAAACGATAAAGTCCACAGAATTTGATTAGATCATGCATGAACACTTTGTGATTCATATGGTTGGGCATAAGGGTACCTCACTGCTCATCACTATGCTTATGTTGTTTGCACTATGTGCCTTTTTAGTTTTATTATATTTTAATTTTTCTATTTATTTTTAATTTTATTATTTTTAAATATTTTTAGTATTTTTAGTTTTTCTTTAATTTAGAATATGCACATATGGGGTACTACTTAGTTATGTTATGCTTTGATAATGTATTTTATATTTTTTTAATTTATATTTATTTTTGTTTGGCTTTAATTTATTTTATGTTTTAGAGGGTCTCATGATAGTACCTTGGGTTAGTTACTTTGTGTCTTAGACTTTGTCATTAGTTTAGGCTTAGAAATAGCTATTAGCTACCCTTAGAGGAGATACCTATTAAGCCAATGCTAGGCACCAGTCCATGTTAGAATAATATTTTTGTTTAATTTTAAAAAATTAGATTTTATTTTTTAAAGTTTCCCTTGAGATTACACTTCTAGCCCAATCATGTCATACCTTTGTGAGTACAAATAACTAGCAATCATTCCATGAGAAATCATTCAATTACCTTGTTAATATCTAACAAATAAAACCAAAGAGGGAGACCTTGGTAGTTTGAAGAAGAGCTAGATCTAGATCTACACTACTAAATAGAACCATGGTAATACTTTAGTTTTAAATATAGACCTACCTCTTTGCCAATGGTTTAGAGCTTATCTTCGAGATCATAACCATGCAAAGGTTTCTCTTTATAGCAATATCATTTTAGGTATAGTAAATTTGATACATTACTTTGATTTATGGTTTTCGGTAATTTTATTTCATGTACATAAATTTTGGTCAATCTCCATATATTCAACAACTTTTAGATAAAATAATTGGTATTTAGATTTTAGATTTCTATTTATTTTTTGAAGATATGTGATTTTTATAAAATTTATTATTATGCATGGGATGTTCATTAATGTTTTGACATCATTTTCCATATTTTAATCTTATTTGCATTGCACCAAAATTTTCAGCCATAAAACTAAAGTTTTGAGTTGTAATTCACATTTCTAACCCTCGAAACAATGTTAAATAATGATGGCCTAGAAGACAAAGTTGCTCAACTCATCAGTGCAAACCATGAGGTACCCTCATCTATACAACATAACCTTCATCATGGGTTGTGAAAAATTTTAATTACATATTTTGATTCACCTTGAAAAACTAAAAGAATTTGTAAAATGATCCATGACTTGCAAAAATAGAAAATTGAGGTTTAAGGGTTCCTAAAATACTTAAAATTCTGAAAACTACAACTGATAATACTTTACATTTTTTAGCATCTTAGAATGGCCTCTAGGAGCTTACTTTTTCTTTTTGGTATTTTTATTTATTTTAATATCAATCATTTAAACCTACATTTTCACTCTTAGCACTTTTGCCATCTTAACATTATAGATTGATAACATTTTGTCTTAGTTTAGACCTCTCATTGGCTTCATTTAATAATTTAAGCACATCTCCCTACTACCTAGGGATTATTGTTATATTATATTAGATTTTGATATTTAGATTATTTAACTTTGTATTGTATTTTGATTAGCAATGGTGGCAACCTTTGTGGTTACTACATGAGTCCTCTTCTCTCAGTAGTGAGCTAAATACTTATGCAACTTAACATTGCTGGTAAGTATCATTTATTTAGTTTTGATTTTATTTGGATTTAGTAGGTGGGGTGGAGTCTCTTTTTGATTATTTGATTTTGGCTATTCATTTTGAATTATTATTTATTATTTGATCTACACATTCTTATATTTGGGTGTTTATATTTTTGGTGCTAACTCTATATTTGTAGCTATTCTTTGTGCTCAACTATCCAGTTACTTGTTTCCTTAAACTACAATCCATAAGGGACTATTTTATAGCTTATTTACCCTACTCAATCTTAGGATTGATTACCTTTATGTTTTTGAGCCTTCTAGGTGATTTAGTTAGTTGTGATAAGAAGGATTTAGATGAAGAAGTTGATGATTAGATTCTCTTTGATGCATCTATAGTTTAGTCATTAAGTTTTTAGTTATTAGTTAATTTTCTTCTAAGTTGTAATATTTAGCTATGATTCTTGTACCTTTTAATCGTAGTGGAATTTTTATTTATATTTTCCTTTATTCAATGTAGCTCTATCTTGGACTTGTAATTTATTTTAGGAGTATTGATTATGTTTTAGTACTTTGGTTCCATTAATTTTTATATTTTTATCCATTATAGTTTCTAGTAATTGTTAATGCTATATTTGGTTTGGAACTTAGGACTTCTTACTAATTTTATTAGTGAAGAGGTTAGGATTTTGTACGTGTGAAACTATTCTCACAATTTATAATGATTTCTATTTTTTCCATGCAACATTTTTCTACCCTAATGTGCTTGGTTTTATGAATGTGTACTACTTGATTGTTATATTTTTCTTATCATCCATTAATTTTTATTAAGCAGCACCTATTTTTTTACATATTTTTGTTAATTTTATGTAATGCATTTGTAGCTTAAACCTAGTTAATGGGGTTTTATACTAATGATATATATGAGTCATTGGTTGTTGATCATATATCACAATAATGCATTCATTCAAATTTTAGGTTACTTTCCTTGTAATTAATTTTTTCTTTATATTTAAATGATGTGATACAAAAACATGATATTTAAGTCATTCAAGATAGGTATTACTCTTATTTACTTGTTAAGCTAAGAAATGCTTTAATAATACACCATATCCTAGATATAGGTTCTTTTATAGATGAGATTGCAATGTTGATAATTCATAAGAGAACTCTAGAGTCTAATCTAAAGAATATTCTTAAATTCCATTGTATGTCAAGGTATTTAATCTTTGCTTGATTTTTCAAAAAGCTAATCATAAAATTATTAGTCTCCTTGGTCACATCAAGTGTAAGGAATATATTTCTATAACTTTTGATTTTCATATTTTTTTTAAAATAATAATCTTTCGTAAGAAAACATTAGTATTACAAGTAGGCAAGTAGACTTATATTCAGATATTTATATATTATAATCTTTCTAATTCTTGCAACTTTTGATAACACAAAGGAAATTTATTTCATGCTTATCCTTTTCTAGTTAAGAAACAATATGTTGAAGAAAGAAAAAGTATGTTTAAGTTGAAGATTAAAAAACTAATATGGAGTTGAAGATATGAAAAATCACATTAATGTTGATGATAAGAATGATCAAATTGAAATAAAGAATCTAGAAAAGATAGAAGCTTTTGTTAATATTTTAACTTTTACCACAATAAATATTAATTATCCTTTATCAATAGATCATAAGGTAAATTGTTTTATATCTTACAAGAATAGTATTAACTTAAAGATTAAAATTATTACCAATAAGAAGTTTAAAGTTGATGATAAAGATTCTTGAGGTAAGATTAATAGTAAGTAATGAGATGAAGATCATCCAAAATTTGTGCTACTATTTTCCAGTAAATATTGCTTTGATACATATATTGGAATTAAGCCATAGTTCTCTAGTTCAAAAAATTTTGTGATTTTAAGTTTGATCATGGAGGTTGGAAAGTGATGTAAATGCTATTAGGATTGAAACATTTCTTCCTACTAACAATTAAATATTGTCACCTAATTTTTCAAGGTATTAATTCAAGGTTATAGACCTAAGTAGATAGTTCCAAAATTAGAAGGTTTTTTCTTTCCATGCTTTCTTGGATGTTGTTTACTCACTATTGAACATTTGATATACTTGGAATTGTTTTGCTTATTATGAATATTTTTTGAATCCAACACACCCCTATCCCCTACTAGAAAAAAAAATATTTTGAATTGAAATTCAATTCAATCTTAAATCATATACTATATTACTATAGTCCTTTCATGTCCATATAATAATATTTTTAATTTGAGGTTAATTCGATGTCATGAAAAAATAGTATCTCACCTCAAATATTTCATTGATAGTTTATAGAATAATATTACATCTTTATGTAAGTTATTATAATTAGTCTTATAACTTTTAGAACATATGTTAAATTGAAATGTCTGTACTGATCTAAATCGTCGATGTAAGGCTGGAAGGGAAACAGACACCGAGAGATTGTCGGGCAGACATAGCTGACCCTACCTTCGCCCGAGGGCAAGCTGGAAAAGTAAATGAAGGCAGAGTGCCTTGGATGGTCTGCACACAGATCAACCAAGGACTTCCCCAAGCATAAGCTACGGCTAGCGCTAGGGTTATCGTAAACGAGATGTAAATGGAATGCAAACAACAATATGAAATGTAAATAGAGCGTATTGAATTTTAAATAAAGCGTAAACATAGCTATATTGTAAACAAAGCATAAACCGAAGTAAATAATGTAAATGGAAGGCAATAATGAAACTGTATTGTATTGCTTAAATAGGAATCTGCACTGGTCAAAGCGTAGTTGCACATGTGTGGATGGCAAGTTAAACGCCTAGCCCCAGGATGATATGACGTGATGATGTGATGATGAAATGGGATGAACGTGAGAAATACTTGGAAGCCAACAATCAGGTTTGCCAAGCGCCCAAGGATTGCAAATTCTGTCCTTCTTCAAAGTTGCCAATCTCTCCAATTTTTTCCCCCTAGTTGATGTGAATTAATAGGGTATTTATAGGGTTGGGCTAGGTGCTGGATAGTTGCATTCTTTGACCAGGTTCAATGTATCTGTGTTTGGATAGTTGTACATGAGTTGGATGTGTGCTGGATATTTGCCATCTTTGACTAAGTTCAATGTATCTCATAATGTGTGGGTCATTTAAGCCCATTAAAATACAAATAATTTAGACAAGCCCTCAAATGATAAAAATTTACAAAGAAAATCAAGGAGGATTAACTCTGCCTTACTTGTCTAGCATCCAACGTGACTTGTAGTGTGACCTGCAGTGTAACCTCCAAAACTTGTAATTTTGAGCTAAAATCTGGAATTTCTAAAGGCTAGGACCCATAGTTATGAATAGTGGACCTTGAGGATGACTTGCACCCTTGAAATCAAGTTATTTTGGCTCAGTTTTAGGGCTCTAAAAGTTGGTGACGCTGATCCTTACGCTATGCAACATCTGAAAAAATAAGCCCAACGTTACCAAGTCAAAATGGCACATTTGATGCCCAAATCTTGATTTTCTAGAGGCTGGGAGCTACTGGGAACCTTGGTGAAGGTTATGGGCTGTCCTTGTGCTTGATTTTTGCCTATTTTGACTCAATTTTAGGGCTCCAAAATTTGGTGACGCTGATCCTTACGCTGTGCAGTGTCTGAAAAAGTAACCAAAGTGTACTTAGCCAAAACCAAACATTTTGAACCTGAAACTTTTGATTTTGGATGCTAGAAGTTGGTGCAGTCACCTATGGGCCCCAAGGGGACCTTGCCTATTGAATCATGGGCCATCGGGGGCTGTATTGAAGGCCTTCAAGTTTGGTCACGTTGAACTAATGTTGGGCAGCAGCATGACTTAGCTTGATTCTTGTCTAAAAGTGCTAGGCCAAAATTAGTGGTGTTTCATTGGCCCCTCTTTGTTGATGTCTAGAGGAATTCACCTGAGAGGCATCGACAAAGAAGTGCAAAACACCATAAGCAACAAAGCATCAAACATCAACCGTCGGCCCTTGGCTGGGTGTCATCGCACCATTTTCAAAAGTACATGGGATTGAGGAAATGTGGTTCAAGATGTAAGGGAATCGGTTGTAACCAGGGAAGCTAGGAGGTTAAGGGTTATGATTACTATCGGGATTGTGGGAGAGGAATTCTCTCTTGTGCACAAGTCATGTCATTGGTCCTTGTCAACAACTAGGTTTTTAGTAGACTCGGAACCAAGACATAGGAGGTGCGTTCTTTGGAGAAACGGGACTCTTATAGAGTATTTGTGGGGCCCGTTGTAAACAACCAAAGCCACGTGATGATGTGTAACATGGTCTCTTTGAGACACGAGTGTAACTTTTTTTTTCAAGACAATTGCCTTCTCGCCTAGGGCTTGTATGAGAATGGCCAATAGTCTTTTATTTATGATGTCAACAGGGTCTTGAAGACCTTTTTCGTGCATTTTTCTCTTTGACCCTTTTTTGGTTCTTTTTTTTTCTTGTTTTCTTTCTTTTTTCTTTTTTCTTTTTTTGGTCTTTTTGAAAGACCTTGCTTTTTGTGTCGTGCTCGTGTTTGAGCACTTGCATTTTGCATCATGTACTGTGTATTGTGTTTTGCATCGCAACTGCTTAGAGAGCTATAGTGTGCAACAATGTATCAAGAGTTTTGAGATGAGTGGAATGTATCAAGGGGGATGTAATTGAATAGGATAAGGAAGCATGATGGGGAATAGGGAATGTATCAGGAGTCAGGAATGTACTTATGAATGGATTGATTAACCTAGTCGCATGCATCAGGAAAAA
>MNCI01008530.1:138515-149776 GCA_015680685.1 Gnetum montanum
GTTTGTCAAACATAGTACCTTTTCAAGTACAAGTGGTTTGTAGGATTGGCGAACTCGTTTCCATCCATGTCAGCAAGTTTGAATGCTCCATTGTTGTATGCCTTGGTGACTAAATAAGGCCCTTCCCAGTTGGTTGAGAATTTATCTAGATGTTCTCGGGTAGCCTTAAGGACTAGATCTCCTTCTTTGATCGGGCATTTGTGGGGATCATGCTTGTGTCTTTGCCTCTGCTGGTTTTGGTACCATTCAATTTGATCAAGAGTTTGTACATGTTCCTCCTCTACTGAGTCGAGGTTAATAATGCGCAATTCATTATTTTCACTTTCATCGAGGAGACAGGAGAGAGTTATCCATAATGAGGGAACCTACAATTCTAAAGGTAAAACAGCTTCAGATCTGTATACAAGACTATACAGAGTTTTACCTGTGGATGTTCGATGTGTCGTTCTATAAGCCCACAATGCATAGACTAATTGTTCATGACATCATTTCTTGCTCTGATTCAGCATCTTTTTGAGAACCATGATGACAGTTTTATTTGTAGCCTCCTCTTGACCATTGCTCTGTGGGTAGTAAGGTGATGAAAACGCATGTTTAATGCCCAAACTTTGACAAAAGATTTTGGTATCTATGCTGCTAAATTTTGGCCCATTGTCGATAACGATGGTCATTGGAATACCAAAACAGGTTATAATATTTTCCATTATAACGGTGCAAACGTGTTTTGACATGGTCTTCCTAAGAGGAATAGCTTCCACCCATTTCGTGAAATATTCAGTTGCAGTGATAATGAAGCTATGGCCTACTGAAGATGATGGCATTATTGGTCCAATTAAGTCTAAACCCATTTTTGGAATGGCCATGTGATTTGTGCAGTATGCAGTTCGTTAGGTGGCACACGTATGAGATTACCATGCTTTTGGCAAACATCACATTTTCTAACCTTGGAGATGCAACCGTAGTCCATGTGTGGCCAATAATAGCCTAAGTGCCTAATCTTTGTTGCCATTGCTTTAGGTGCTATGTGCCCTCCACAAAGTCCTTCATGGATTTGTTCTACAATCGTTTGACCATCAGTGCTACTAAAGCACATTAGCAGAATACCTTCATATGATTTACAACACAAGGTGTCACCTATTAATGTGTATTGGTGGGAACATTTTCATACGACATCCTTTTGAGCATTTGTCAAGTGTTGTGGAGGTTTGCCTCTTAGAAGATACTCTTTTATGTTATCATACCATTTTATTGCATGTGTTGTACTAACAGATGCTATTGGTACTTCATTTAGAGTGTTAATTATAGGTTCAACACAACTAGTTATAGAACTAGGCAATGCATGAAACATTTCAGGTGTCATGTTTAAGGCTAGTGTGGCAAGTGCATCAGTGATGGTATTCTTGCTTCTAGGGATGTGTTGTATATCCACTTCTACTAGTTGTCTCACTAGATGTTTAGTTAGATCACAATACGGTTTCAAATGGACAACTTTGCATGCATAGACTTCAGTGACTTGATTAATAACCAATTGCGAATCACCTTGAACTACAAGGCATGAGATTCTTGAAGTTAGCGCTACTTAAAGTCCTCTAAGAAGACCTTTGTATTCTGCTACGTTATTGGTGCAAGGAAAGTTTAGGCGATAAGCAGAAGGTTGGATTTCCCCAGAGGGGTATGTTAAAATAGCTGTAGTACTTCCTCCACGAGAGGTTGAGGCCCCATCAAAGTAGAGAATTGCCTCATAGTCATCAGGTACGGTGTCTATACTGTTAACATTTTCATCTGGGAATTCGAGGTTTCTCGTTGCTTGATCGTGCGTCAGTGAGACAGTTAGTTGTGTGGCTATTACTTGACCTTTTGTGGAAGATTAAGCGACATAGTGTAAATCAAACTCTGTAATCATTGCTTTCCACCTAGCTAACCTACTTGACTCATAGATATTATTAGTGATGGCACGGAGAACATTATCCTTGCAAATGATGTAAACTTGATTACGGAAGAGATAATGCCACCATTCCTTTAAATAGAAGACGATGATAAGGCATGATTTTTCTACGTCGTTGTATCATTGTTCATGGGCTATTAAAGCATGGGTTAGATAGTATATAGGGATCTTGGCCCCATCTTGATGTTTTTGACAAAGCATGGATGCGATGGAAGAACCAGAAGTTGCAAGATAGATGTAGAAAGGTTTGTCACATTGTGGAGGATAAACAGTTGGTAGCTAGGCCAACTCTTGTTTTATGTTCTCAAACGCTTCTTGGCATTGTTGAGTTCATTGGAAATGTACATTCTTTCATAATAGGTGTTGCATGGGATTCAACTTATCCGTCAGCCTTTCGATAAAGCGTCTAATGAATTGCAGCCTACCTTGGAGGCCATGTAGTTTGGTAAGGTTTCTTGGTGGTTGCATATTGGTTATCGTTTTAACCTTATCAGGGTCTACCTATATCCCTGTTTCGGAAACTAGGAAACCAAGCATTTTGCCCGTTTTAACACCGAAGACACACTTTTTTGGATTGTGCCTAAGGTAATATTTGAGACAACATTTAAGCACTAAGTCTAGATCTTTTGCATGTTGTTCAGTTGTTTTAGAATTGACCGCTATATCATCAACATAATCATTGAGCAAATCAAGCATGTAGTCACTAAATATGTATGTCATTTCTCACTGATATGTAGCACCTGCATTCTTAAGGCCAAATGGCATCATCGTATAACAAAATGTCCCC
The DNA here is from genome assembly GCA_015680685.1 of Gnetum montanum. Lineage (NCBI taxonomy): Eukaryota > Viridiplantae > Streptophyta > Gnetopsida > Gnetales > Gnetaceae > Gnetum > Gnetum montanum. The sequence goes on from MNCI01008530.1 coordinate 141,248, forward strand.
CAAGGTGTCATAAAAGTTGTTCTAAGTTGATGCTTTGGATTAATTCTTATCTGATTGTATCCTAAAAATCCATTCATAAAGGATAATAGTGCATGCCCAGCAGTTGTGTCAATAAGTTGATCAATATTGGGTAGAGGAAAGTCATCCTTTATAGTGGCTATGTTGAGGTCATGAAAGTCAATACATATGCATGTACTACCGTTCTTCTTGGGGACTACAACAATGTTTGATACCCAATCGGAATAGTCGACAACTCGGATGAAACCAGCTTGGTAAAGCTTTGTGATCTTAGCGTGGACTGCTAATGCCACTTCAGGTCTAACCTTTCGTGCTTTTTACTTTACTAGTTTAATTTTTTCATCAAGAATAATGTTATGTTGGATGATTCGGGGGTCTAGTCTTGACATGTCTATATATGACCATGCAAATGCTTTTATGTTGTCTTTTAAAACCTGAGTGATGTCACCTACGAGTTGCGGATCCAGTAAGGCACTTAATTTCAAGTTCTTAGCTTCATCATTGATTGTGGTAATGGGGATTTTAATGAAAGGATCTTTAGTGATATTGTTAGCTTCTAGATCTAGAGTTTTAGCTACGTTTTTAGGCTAGTCTGACGTTTCTTGGGTGGAGGCTATCAAATCCGTATAGGTGGATGGATTTAGGTCCAAAGATTCTAGGTGAATCGCTCTTTCTATATCTCTGTATGGTCTGTTGAGAGACAATATCGAGAGGATGTTGTTGGCCATGATGCTCACTCCTGCAAATGAAAACAGGAGCAAAATAAGAGACACTCCCTCAGTAGGAGAGTTGCAAAGTGTAAACAAACATAGGATAACTAAGCTGGTTGAATGTATAAAGACTGATGTAATGGCCTGAATTTAATTATGGTATAAAATGGTTGCCTTCTTTCATCATCTTGATGTTTCATGTAAATATTTTTCTCATTTTCATGTTTTTTATTGTTTTTGTTTGTTTTCTAGGGTATATGTGTGCAACTAAATGTAACATAAATTTCTAAAGTGTAAAGCAAGATGTAAGGTAAATACTTGGAAAAGAAAGCAACGACCGTGCAAGGATCGTAACTTGTAACCTGTAAGCAAAAATTCAATGTAAGATGACGAGAGTTTGTAAATATGTAATTTGTTGGCTCTAGTTTAAAGCCGTTTCGGGCTTGGTACATCAGTTTAGAGTCTTGATAAACTGTTGCATCTATTGTTAAAGAAAGGATTACTAGTTTTATGCCATAGTGGGCCAAAGGTAGTAACCCTTTCAAGAAGTTTTAAATGGAACCGGTCATTTCTGACCATGGCTAGTTTAATGTCATTACAAACGTGTTGTAGTTTAATGTCATTTTAGACAGTTCGTAGTTTAACGTCATTTCAGATAGTTCATAGTTTAATGTCATTTCGAATAGTTCGTAGTTTAACGTTATTTTGGACAATTCTTAGTTTAACATCATTTTGAACAATTCGTATCATTCGTTCTAGTTGTTGAGTTGCCTCTTGATCTTTTGTAGCTTAATGTGTGGGGCTAGGTGTATGGGTATGATCTTATATTCCCCTTCCCCTTCATCGGTGATGTTAAAGGGTAGTTCTGACCAAGAAACATCAACAAGGATGGCTCCTATGTTTGTGTCTTCTTATGTTTTTTCAGTGCTAGTTGGATTGTGAGTCAATGTTGGGTTCACATTCTGATGTATGTTCATGGTTTCTTATTTAGGCTTAATGAACTCAATTTCTAACCCTTGACCTACCTCAAGGTATGAAGAAGTGATCGATGTTGTTGTATCCCCATGTATGATGATCTCACCTCCCTCGTAAGGTAGGTGGATCTCCTGATGGATTGGTGAAGATACAGCTTTAAGTTGAGCTAGCCAAGGATGTCCTATTAGATTAAACCCTGGCATTTCATCAACCACTATGAATTCAACTGATTTAGGGAATTGGTCACTAGCTATGAAATCTAAGGTAACCATGTCTTTCACTCCCACACGGGAACCACTGAAAGATCTCAAGAAAGAGGTTGTTTGGGCTGTACTTGTTCAATGAGTCCCAATTTTTCGATGATAGAAAAAGGGATTACATTTGTTGCTGCACCATCATTTACATGCACCCTACGTATTTTGAAATGATCAACCTGTATTGTTATGAACATAGGGATCATGGTGATTTCCCCTATTTTCTCATCTAGCTTAATGTCCTTAACGCGGAACTCTAAGGATGTGGTCTTCGATTCTTGAAGTTGTGGGGATAATACTGCATAAATGGATGGTTTATTTGCAGAAAGATCCTCACTAACAGGAATTGAAGTTAGCATTTGTACGAGAGCCTCTCGATGTACTGGTGAAGTCATTACTAGGTCATACAAACTTAAAGAAGTATTCTTTTGTTTTAAGGCTTGTGTGACCTGGGTCAACGCATTTGCTAGGTCTTTACCATTTGGGACATTCTTATCCATAGAGATTTGGTCCATTTAACCCAACATTCATATTTTTCGTGGAGGGGTCTTTATGTAGGTAGCTGAGGATGCTGAGTTTGGGATATGACTTGCGACTTCATCTTGGTTTTGATGACTTGTACTAGGCTCATTAATGAATGGACTCATGGAGATGGTGTTTAGCGGTGTGGGCTTTAGTAGTCCTAATTCGTGTCCATGGTTTTCTCTCTCCATGCACTCTCTTTTTTCTTTTTCCAAGCGCTCTCTTATTAGCCTATCGACAAGACGTTCTCGCAAAGGTCATCGAGAAGCAGAGGTGGGTTGTGTGCCAAGGTGTTTTGGCACCCGAACCATAAAGGGAATGGGTCGGTTTTCAGATGGTATGTTTGTTGTGGTGGCAACCGAAGGAGGTATGTGGATGATGAATGGTTTTGATGGTGTGGGGGACATGTGCATGGTAAAAGGGGTTTGAGGATATATTGAGGTAGGTTTATTTTCTGAATGCCCGTGAATCATAAAAGGCTTTCGAGGAACGTCTTGTCTGTCTTCCACATGGATAGTATTAATCACATATGGGGCATCATTGGTTTTGGTATTGAGAGGATCCTTGTAGACCCCCATGGATTGGTTTTGAGGCCTTACCTAGTTTGTCTCATTGAACACTACTTCTCCCCCATCTATCATGCGTTGTATGTCTTGTTTCAACGTAAAGCAGTAATTAGTCTCATGACCACACCGTTGGTGATATTCACAAAACCTATCCAACTTAAGCCTTTTGGAAAGGGAGGTTCGTTGGCTATTGCTAAAGCTGAATTTTTGGCCAATTCGCAAAAGCGATCATGTCTTTGCGAGGCCGCAGGAGACATTTGTTTATGTTGAATTAGCAGAGCCTTTAGAAGTTGATCAAGCAGTTGTGAAGGCTTCATGGGCAATGATGTGTATTGAGCAGGGTCTTTCCTTTCGAAGGTACGAGCATGACCTGTGTTGTTATTTCTATTTGAGAAATTTTCAGGTATATGAGTGGGTGTGGTTCTTTCATAGTTTTTTGGGATAGAGGGTTGTTTTCCCTCAGCCACTACTGCTACCGTTATTTTGGATTTATCTTTCCTCATGTGTTGGCTCCTAAAGGTTGAGTAGGCTGGATCATTATTTGTTTGTGCTACTTCTTCTATGTCTTTGATTTGCACGAATGCTTGGCTCAATGTGCAGGCTTTCAGGTAGTAAAGTTTTAACTTAATAAAGTCATTCACAGTTGACTTAAGGATGGTGAGTAAATATGTTTCGGGGATAGGTTCGTGAAGTTTGTTTTAGGTTGCACTCCACCTTTGGATAAATTTCTGTGCTGGCTCTAAAGGTGCTTGTTTAATTTGAATCAAGCTATCTAATGTGTCTTTAGGTTTCAAATTGTACTTAAAACGAGTGACAAACTAATGCAACAAACTCTCTTAAGAAGATATCGAGCTACGAGGCAAAGATTGGTACTAGTCTAAGGCTTTTCCGGTTAAGGACATTGCAAACACTCGCAAAATTACATGAGGTCATGCTTGAAGTAAAAGGCTTTTAGTTCTAAATGTCACTAGGTGGGCATTTGGGTCCCCTTCTCCATTGTACTTGGTTAGTTGAGGTAATGAAACTCCTTTTGGCAAGGTCAAGGGTGGAACTAAGGGGTCAATTGGGTCATCTTGGTAGAAATCTAGTACCTTGACTTCCTCATTGTTGAAAGTTTTAAGGTGTTTTAATTCTTCTGCCAATGAGTGCATCATTTTTTTTGTGTCTGCCCATTCTTCGGCGGTAGGCAAACCAGTGGATTGCACAGATTGTGGATGATAATGGTTTAATTGTTGCATTGCAAAGGGAAAGAAAGGTTGTTGGGCTAACATTTGTTGTGGTGGGATGGTATTCAAGACTAAGACTATCAGTGGAGCCCACTGCCCAGCTACAAGTTGTGAGGTAACTCCTCAAACATGTTGGGTTGGAGTAATTAATGGTGCTCCATGAATCTGCATCTTGGGTATGTAATGGATGGATGTGAAAGCTAGTATGACTGACGGTATTCCAATTACTTGAGGTTGGAGGATTGACCCTGTGTTGGTTTGGGGGAGTTGTTGGGACTGCACTGGTAGAGGAATGATGGAAAAGGATGAATTAGAGTGAATGTTATTGAGTACAGAGAAGATAGGAATGGAATGGGGAATAGGTCCTCGAGTGTTTGTGGATGAAGAAGGAAACACAGTTTCTTCCAGGAAAGGATGGAATAATGGGTTTGGGTGGGCATGGGTGCTAATGGTATGGTATGATTCTCCATGTTCAGATTGCGCTACAAAGTCATCTTCTTCATCTTGAGGCTCTATGGGAGGTAGTTGTAAGGCTTGACTTCTAGCCATAAGAAGCTAGGATATGAGTTTATGATGGTTTTCAGATAGTGGGATTATGTCAAATGCAGAAGGGATAAACTCATGTCCTCCTTTGTGGATGAATTCATATTCTTGCTTAGCTTCCCTCTCTACACGACCAATGGGTAGGTTGGCTTAGATTTTGACATAGATAAAATTATACTATTTGGGTGTAAGAGTCACATGAATAGGGCCTTTGCCCTGTAGCCTGAGGGATTGGCATGTAGGGCCTTGAGGATTTATGTGTTCAATAATGGTTATGGATTCCGTAGCAGTCACAGGGTTTGAAGCTTCAACCCCAAAGTCAGTAATCGGTAGTGTTACTGGGTTGATTTGGGAAGATTCCATGATGAATGTGAATGGACTGGTGTAGATGAATGGAGTCGGATTGCAAGCAATTGTACCATGGGGTGACACAAGCTCAGTGTGATCAATAGGGACAAGGAGACTCAAATGGGAAAGATGGATGAGTTTTGACAGGTAGTGATGTTTTGACCAATAACAATAAGTGAGTAGGCCCTCCTTCTAGCGCTAAAAACTGTACTAACCTAAATCGTCGGTGTAACGCTGGAAAGGAAATAGACACCAAGAGATCATCGGGCAGACATAGCTGACCCTACCTTCGCCTGAGGGCAAGCTGGAAAAGTAAACGAAGGTAGAGTGCCTTGGATGGTCTGCACGCAGATCAACCAAGGACTTCCCCAAGCGTTAGCTACAGCTAGCGCTAGGGTTATCGTAAACGGGATGTAAATGGAATGCAAATAGCAATATGAAATGTAAACAAAGCGTATTGAATTTTAAATAAAGCGTAAACAGAGCTATATTGTAAACAAAGCATAAACCGAAGTAAATAATGTAAATGGAAGGCAATAATGAAACTGTATTGTATTGCTTAAACAGGAATATGCACTAGTCAAAGCGTAGTTGCACACGTGTGGATGGCAAGTCAAATGCCTAGCCCCAGGATGATATGACACGATGATGTGACGATGAAATGGGATGAACGTGAGAAATACTTGGAAGCCAACAATTAGGTTTTCCGAGTGCCCAAGGATTGCAAATTCTGTCCTTCTTCAGAGTTTCCAATCTCTCTAATTTTTGCCCCCTAGTTTATGTGAATTGATAGGGTATTTATAGGGTTGGGCTGGGTGTTGGATAGTTGCATTCTTTGACCAGGTTCAATGTATCTGTGTTTGGATAGTTGTGTACGAGTTGGATGTATGTTGGCAAGGTACATTCTTGACCAGGTACAATGTATTTTTGTTAGATAGTTGTGCATGAGTTGGATGTGTGCTAGATATTTGCCTTCTTTGACCAGGTTCAATGTATCTCATAATGTGTGGGTCATTCAAGCTCATGAAAATAAAAATAATTTAGACAAGCCCTCAAATGATAAAAATTTACAAAGAAAATCAAGGAGGATTAACTCTGCCTTGCTTGTCTAGCATCCAGCGTGACCTGCAGTGTGACCTCCAAAACTTGTAATTTTGAGCTAAAATCTGGAATTTCTAAAGACTAGGACCCATAGTTATCAATAGTGGACCTTGAGGACAACTTGCACCCTTGAAATCAAGTTATTTTGGCTCAGTTTTAGGGCTCTAAAAGTTGGTGACGCTGATCCTTACGTTGTGCAACGTCTGAAAAAATAACCCCAGCGTTACCAAGTCAAAATGGCACATTTGAGGCCCAAATCTTGGTTTTCTGGAGGTTGGGAGCTACTGGGGACCTTGGTGAAGGTCATGGGCGGTCCTTGTTCTTGATTTTGGCCTATTTTGACTCAATTTCGGGGCTCCAAAAGTTGGTGACGCTGATCCTTACGCTATGCAGCATCTGAAAAAGTAACCAAAGTGTACTTAGCCAAAACCGAACATTTTGAACCTGAAACTTTTGATTCTGGTTGCTAGAAGTTGGTGCAGTCGCCTGTGGGCCCCAGGGGGACCTTGCCTATTGAATCATGGGCCATCGGGGGCTATTTTGGAGGCCTCCAAGTTTGGTCACGTTGTACTCATGTTGGACAACAGCATGACTTAGCTTGATTCTTGTCTAAAAGTGCTAGGACAAAATTAGTGGTGTTTCAATGTCCTTTAGGTATCTACCTAAAATCATTAAGGTTTTTATTTAGAATTACTCTTTGACTTTAGAACAATATATAGTTACACCAATTACATGACAAAACAATGATTGGAACAAGTTAACAAGAGTTATGATTTCAGAAGAAATTACATGAAAATACATAATAAAAATGTAGGTTCAAGTTAGTGGTAGATAGATCAAATCACCCATGTATAACAATTAAAATTACATTTATCAATAATATTATAATATCCTAGAACTTAAAATGGAATAGATTGTGACAACCAAAAGGATAGGCCATTATCTTTCTAGCTCCAATAATAAGTAAGTTATGTGCTTGATCTCTACCTAGTACATTTGTAACAACCCTTTATAGTAGGAGATCCTTGTACTAATGGTGTTTTGAAAATTTTAATATAATGTACATTTAGAAGATAAAGGCTAACTAAAAATAAAATAAAAACATCTTTTGATAATATATGATATGTTTTCTAAGTAACATAATGTTGATATGGTAGAATTTGGATAGTTTGGGATTCAAATTTCAAGGTACATCTTCTTTTTCAAAATACATGTATGATAGTTATTTAAATAGATGGAAAATTAATGCTTGTTAATGGTTATAGTGTGATGAAGCTATAGGAATAGATATCTTTCTATTATCATGATCTTAATAAAAAAAATATCTATTATGGAGGTATGAAATTTTTTTAAAGGAAGTTTATAGATTTAGTCTTATGAATCTACCAAAGTTTTAAAGTAAGCTAAGAAAGAGATTATTTCAATAATTAGTTGAGTTGTATTATGATGATGTATGCTTTTATTGATTCATTTCTTTGTACAGAAGATTGAATATTAACTATGATCTCTTTTGATCATTGGTCTCTACATGTATGGAGAAAGGAATTAGAATGATTGAAGCTGATGAGTGGCGAGGTACCCCTACACTCAACCATACAAAACGAGCATAGCACGCGCGATCTGGTCGAACTCCGCAGACTAAATGCCTAAACGCCCCATGGAGCACTTGGGGTTAATCATTCGTTGTCTTCCCAAACTTACTTGTTGTTGTCACGGTGTATGGTTAAGTAAGTCTAAGGTATATGATTTTTTTGGTATTTTACGGTTTTCTCCTATGCTAAGAGGTAAAGGGTTGAGAAACTAAAACTAACTCTACCTACAGCACTAAGTCCTAGTGTCAGCATCCGTTCCCACTTGCTGTATACACCTTGAACTGTGCAACTGTGGCTACCAAACGCTAATCGTTACTGGGATTACCACACGTAACGCATGTGCTCGAAGCGGTCGTATTGAGGCACTTAACTAATCTAAGTGTGACAAGCAGCCGATTCCTTGACTAGCTGTACACATTGGTAGATGCTCATAATCAAGTCGTACTTGTCCCATGTTCTAGGAGGAAAGGGTGAGAGAATCTAATCGCGATGAGTAGCTGATTCCTTAGCTAGCCGTACACGTTCGTCAACGCTCGTAACCAAGTCGTACTCATGCCACGTTACTAGGAAAGTGATAAATAACATTAATTAAACCTATCCATGCACTGCAAGGTTTATCCACAAAGCTCGTCTTTATTGCCGTACACAACTTGCGTTCAGGTACAAAGCTACTC
>MNCI01008530.1:155863-171834 GCA_015680685.1 Gnetum montanum
CCACGTTACTAGGAACGTAATAAATAACATTAATTAAACCTATCCATGCATTGCAAGGTTTATCCACAAAGCTCGTCTTTATTGCCGTACACAACTTGCGTTCAGGTACAAAGCTGCTCGAATAAAGAACCGTTCACTTGGGGGACTCCTACTACGGGCACATGGAAAATATTCTATCTCTAGGGTGATCAATCCGCCAAAGCTTCACTACTTTACACCTAGGATGTGAAATGAGGGGAGTGTCGCCTCTTATTTATAGATTTGGCAGCGGACCGCGATATCGCGTACGCGATATCGCAGGAGATGCAATATCGCGTTGGATGCGATATCACGTATGCGATATCGTGGCCTGTGCAATTCGCGTCTCATCAGAAGCCAAAATTTAAATGTGAGAAGCTAGTATGACTTTTTATTTGTATATAAGATTGTAGAATGAAAATGATAATATACTATGTAAGGTACTTCTTAATATAGGGTTTTATAAATGTTTTGAAGTTTGAGATAAGAAATTCTTACTTGAAAGTGATATAATCCTTTAGATTAAAGTACAAGGCAATGAGGAGAAGGTGCTACAGTGCTAAAGTAACCCATGTTTTACACCTAGGAAAAGCTTGATTAACCTTAAAAAAATAAGTACTTGTACCAAATTGGATATGAGGGTTTCCAAATTTTTCATTTATATGCTTCATTGCAATATAATAGAAATTTCATATAAAAATTATGAAATGGTCATGGGAACTTAGTACATGATGTGGATGGTATTATAGCAATTAAAATTCAATTTTACAAAAATGTTTTTGACTCAAATCATGTTTCACATGAGCATTATATGAAAGAAATTGTATAGATTATCGATTACCATTTATCACATGAGGATATTCTATTGTTGAATAGAGGTCCTACTATAAAGGAAATTTAGATAGTTATTTTCTCCATGGATTCCTTTAATTAGCTCTAGATATTGATAGATTTCCATGTTTCTTTTATAGACATTTTTGGAAGATTATTTAGTAGGATATTTGTGATGCTATATTCAAATTTCAAAGAACCATGAGAATCAAATTGAAATGGAATGCTATCTAGATAGTTATACTATTAAAGAAAAAGAATTTAATTGATATCACAGATTATTTCCCTACCAATTTATGCAATTCTCTTTATAGAATTTGTTTAAAGCTTCTAATACTTTGATTACAAAAGATAATAACTTGCTTAATTATTGAAGAAGAAGTAGGTTTTGTGGAAGGAAACACTTCTTAGATTAGCTATTTTTCATTTAAGAGATTATTTATTCAATCCATTTGTAAAATAATTTCAACATTTTCTTAAAGTTTGATATTTCAAAAGCTTATGATATAATCAATTGGAGCTACATGTAAGCTAGACTCTAAAAAATGACCTTTCCTAATTATTAGATATCAAAGTTTAGGAACTACTACCATCAATCTAAATTTTTCATTCTTATTAATGAACATCAATTTGAAAATTTTTATTTTTAGATGTGTTACAACAACAAGGTAATCTTATTTTTACCTTTCTTTTTATTTTAGTTATGAAAGGTTTGAGATCCTACTTGAAAAAATTGAAAAATTAGAATATTATAAGTGGTGTATAGCTAGCTTTAGATTCTAGTTCTTTAGTACATATTTATTTTGTTAATAATATGTTTGTGTTTTTGTATGAGACTCTATAATTTGTAGTAAAGTTTCATACAACACTATTGAGATTTTCAAATGCCTATGATTTAAGAATAAATTTAACTTATTTATTCAATTCTAGAATTAATTAAGAATTTTTATAGAATATACTAAAATTTTGGGATGTGAAGTAGATTCATCAGTTACCATGTATTTGGAGCTTTATATCTTTATGGGTTATATGAATAAGGGGCTTTAGTTCCTACTTCTTCAGAAATTTGATAATAGACTTCTTGGTGTTAATGATTTCATGTTAAATATTAACCTCAACATGTGTTAGACATATCTAGATGTATAATTGTAATGGTTTACATAATTAGAACTAATCATGCTATTATATGGTTAGTTAAAAAGAGATATGATCATTAAATAAAGTCATGTTCCTTATTCTTTGTTCCTTAAAAGAAAGATACTATGGTAGTTTTACACACATAACATACACATTCTTCCTAGTGTGGCATATATACCATAATTATTGACTTCGATGTTTATGGTTGTTTACTATAGTCTTAGCTCTTGTTTCTAACTTGTATATACTGAGATAGAGATCTTAGTATCTTTGTTTTCATACTCTATGTTCCTATATTAATTGTTTTATTTCATAAACACTAGTGTCTAAGTATATGGTTGGTTATTGTCATAACATTTACATATTGTTTCCTCATTTGTTATGTTCACACTGTTATATACACACACATACCACTATTTATGGATTATTGTGAATTATATTCTCTGTAGTTCATTATAATCATCATCTTCATAAACATTCATCATCATGGTTTGCATGTTTATCCTACTTGTTAATATTCTGTTGGTTGAACTCAATTATTTTCATATTGTAAACCTTAATTTCCTAGCGTAGTATTAAATCAATATTAGTTGTTAATGACATTTATTGCATCATGAAATTCATAATTTGTTTTATAACATAATATGTTTCATGATTTAGGACACATTTGCAATGCAAACTTAGAGATTCTTTCTTCTGAGTTTCTTTACAGTTGTGATGAGTTGCATTTGCATTTGGGCATTTTGTTGTAAAAATAGTTTGTTAAATGTTTTTAAATTACTTTTTACTTCTTATTCATTCTTCACTTGTGCTTTTAGTTATCTTTTATAATAGCTCATGTCCCTAACCCTTGGTTTACACTTAATTACCTTTTTATGATCTTTGGCTTGACTTATGTCTTTGTTATTTTGCTAAATCTTCTTAAGAATTTGAGCTCATAAACTTTCAAGTATTTTTTAATTGAGAAATATAATTTTTTTTTTTTGGAATCTTAAATAATCTTTTATTAAAGCTTACATTTATAAATTTTTAAAATCCTTTTTATAAATATTCTTCTTTTAAATTCTCACTTTTGGAACACGATAATATTTTTTTATAAATATGTTTTTATTAAATTTTTTAAATTAGATTTTATTAATACTTGGTGATTCTTACTAAGAGAAGGTTGATAGGATGGTGACACATGCTATGAACTGCAAGCAAATATTTTGAAAAAATACTATGTTTTTATAAAACTTGCTCATGCTAGTAAACTTTCATAACTATTTTGATATTAATCATAGAGATATTCCATCATAAAATATTATTGCTATGTTGGCTAAAAAAGTTTGAATTTTGTATTACCTTAAGATTTTTTGTTTCTCATGGATCCATTTTCTATTCTTGTTGGTCATTTTTTATGTTAGTGATTATTTTTCTCTTGGTGCTCTAGCAGATCCAACCTTGTGTATTGTAGATTTCACAATTTGTGATGGTAGAGCAACTAGTTTAGTCTTTTTTCTTCCTATGATTTTAATTTATCATGTATATTGCCTTATAATTCTTGCAATATGTAGCTCTATATGTGTTTAAATCTTTCTTTATGTTCATACTAAAATTTGGATTCATTTTGAACTTCTTTCCATTCTTTTTGTTGCATCTCTAGTGGTGTTTCTTAGCATCATGACTCATGGTATGTTACCACAAGTTGTGATGAAGAAGGCATTGGAAAAGACCATGAGTCATAGTAAGGTTGTGATCCTTAACCATGACTTAATCATAGGTCATGGTCCCCTAACAATGATTGAACCATGATATGTGGCATCGATCACAACTGAACCATAGGTCATGATCTTGGAAGCTCATAGAAACACAAGTTGAGGTTGCATTTTGCAAGTTGTGGCATCTACCATTACTAGTGATGAGATCATGGTCTAGACCATCACATAACCATACATCATGGTTTGATAGAAATATGTAGTGGTGAGTTCCACTAGTCATGGCTAAGTCATGATCTTCATTATGACTTAATGACAAGTCATGATCAATTTTCTGTTGGTACACCATGAGTCATGGTCAACTCGTGGTTGTTAAAATTTATCCATTTTTTATTATTCTTGTAGTGTTTAAAATGTTTCTAATCTCTAATATCCTATATCATGCATTCTCTAATATTTCTACCTCTCAATTATGCATCCAATGAGATTAATGTGTAAGCAATATGGGGAATCTAGATTAGCCCCTAGAACATAATCCACATTTCATATGATTGTTTTCTAGGTATCTAGGTCTACACATTAATGAGTATGAATTATGGAGGGTAAGGTTGGCTATTGTACTTAACCTACATTAGCTACAATTGCACATAGGTTATGATAATGGATTATCATTATGGAGAAACCATTAGCTAATTGGGTTTTTCTCACATCACTTATGTTGTTATGTGGTTGGTTTATTGATGTAGAATGATCATATAGGTGAACCCCATGGAACTATTCTAAAATCACTTCATCCAAGATTAGGTAATGTTTTTTCAATTAGTTCTTGAGGAGGATCACTGACAACATCAAAGAGAGGTGAGATCTTTGTGAACAAATAGTCCTTGTTGATGATTAATTTCTAGTGCATTCTTAGTAAACCTATTTCTTGACATGTTGTGGATATCATGGTTTTGATTATACTTGTAGCTTCTAATCTCATAGATCTTGAGATGATTTCTTATGTAACATGTACTCTATCCTAAAACTTGTTTTAGGTGCACTAAGGTGTTTGGCTCTACTATAAAGTTTATAATCCTTCCTACATGTTTGAGTGTGAATCTAGATGATAAGAGCTAGGAGCTTAATAGTGATGAAACTAAGCAATGGAGTTGTTATCATCTTTAGTTTCTCCTTTGAGATTATGTTTTTATGAGCATGATGTATTTGAGATAATGTAAGGATGAATATTATCACCTATCTTTTAGACTATGGGTTTTTCATATTTATGAGATTTATCAACTTGATTTATGGATATGGAATTGCTACTTTAAGTATCCCAGTGTGTATTTCAAATTAACCATGCATTTTTGTTATGTTTTTGCATCAATCATGATGCTTATTTATTTTAAGTTATAAGAATTATGACACCACATGCTTAAGTTACAAGTTATGAATAAGTAGTCATGGTTTATTTTAAGTTTAATTTTTGGGGATGTGATACATGTAATGATCAAAAATGTTAGTGGCTAGAATCACCGAGGGATTGATAGATGCATAGCCTTAGCCCTGCCTTTGCATGAGGGCATTGCTGGAAATGGAGGCAAAGCACTTTGAATGGTCCTATCAATCAAATAGGAACTTTGCTAGTTGCGGCTGGGATGGTGGTTGCAAACAAGGGGTGGCATGATTAGCTAAAGTGCCAATGTGAATGACACAAAATGGTGCTAAGTGTTTAAGTAGTGTTTTGCAATAAGTGTAAAGCATAGTCATGAAACAAGGGTAAGCGTAGTCAAGGTTTTGGCCAAAATGAGGATGTCAACCCATGAAGACTATTTCCTAAGCATAGTTCAACATGACTATGTGTTAAAAATGTGCAAAAATGTAGGCTAAAAATGTGAGAAACAAGAGAGAAATGAAACACCTCCCCAAATTGGAGAATATCTAACTCCAAAAGGGGTTTATAAGGTACGCAGTGTACAATAGGTGTAGTGGAGAGTGTAGTCACAATCTTGGTGGTGTTAGGCCATGAAGTCTAATGCTTGTCGTGGTGTATCATGCTTGCTACGTTGGTTGCTATGGTGTACCTTGTGGTGTACTACAGGTCTGCAACAGGGCTGCAGTGGGCCATGGTGTGCAGCTTTGGCTCTCTACTGATGGTGGTGTGCTTTGGGTCTTATTCACCCAAGAAGCTAAGTGCCAAATGCAAATGTCAAATGAAATGCAAAATTCCAACCCCCTAAAATGTTGGGGGTCCAAGGGTATTTATAGTGTTAAGGTTAGCCCAAAATGTGAATTGTGCACCATGTGGTAGAGTGGCAAGTGGGGCTATGATTTGGGGTAGTTGGAACTACACTCATCCAAGCTATGCTTTGGTGTTAGACTCTACAATGTTGAGTAGTGTTGTTATTCTGATGGACTTTGTGAAGCTAAGAGACTATGACTATGTTGCCCAGTTGCATAGAGAAGATTGCAAAGTACCTAAAAAAATGCAAACAATGCCAAAAAATGCAACTTTTGGAGACTAACCTTAGGGACTATGCTCTGGAGTGTAGTTACAATTTTTGGGGTGAGGGGGAGTGCAAGAAGACAAATGCTATTGCTAGAGAGGTGTTGGAGCTCATGTGAATGTCAATGCTAAGGTGTGGGGGCCTTTGGAGGCTATTCTTACCATCTACGCTGACTATGCTTTAGAGCGTAGTCCCAGACTTAGGAAAAATTTGGTCCAAAAAATAGCATAGGAGTGGAAAAATGTGGCTAAGTGTTGATTACACTCTAGTAGAGGCTAACTATGCTCCAGAGCATAGTGAGTGTAGGCTCAACACTTGAACAAATTTCTGAAAAATCTATCATTTGGGGCTAACTACGTTGACTATGCTCTAGAGCGTACTCCCAATAGTGAGAGCATAGTTTGGGTACTTAGAAACATTTTGGCAAAAACTAATGTTCCAAGCTTACTATGCTCTAGAGTGTAGTCCTAGTAGTGGGGAGCGTAGTCTCAACACTTGAAAAATTTGGAAAAATTGCCATCATTCTGACACTTAGCCAAATTTGTAGTCAAAAAGTCAAAGCCTGAATTTTTGTAGTATTTCATTAGTCCCTCTTTGTTGACATCTGGAGAAGTGGTTAGAGAGACAATGACAAAGACTACAAAACATCATAGTAGACATGGCACCAACATCACTCATTGGTACCTGATTAGGTGTTGTTCCACCACATTTAGAAGTGTTGTGGATAAGGGTATGCTGAGGGCAAAGTATGTAGGTAGTGCACTTAGGATAAAGTGGGAGATGCAATACAAATAGGATGTGATGATGCAAAGTGCAAAGTCAGCATGGCTGATAGTGACCATGGCATGAGGGTCACTTGCCCCTGAAATGTTGACCTCTCATTGGAGTGCTCATGAGAGTCAACATCGATTCAAGTATGAACCAGTTGCAAGATGATAGCATTGTTGATTTGTTCAAGGATGTTCTTTTTTCCATTCTTTTTTTTTCTTTTGTGGCTATGAGGTGAACCTGCTTTGGGTTCTACACATTACAAAATGCTAGTTATGGGATGCTTTCCATCAAATGAACTACATGCCACCTAATGGGTTTTACTTTAGTGCAACCACATTGCATCTGTAGGATAGGTGTTTCTTCCCTGAGATGAGTTGCATTACATCCACTTGGGCTTTAACTAGCCCAAAGAGGCTCCCCACAAGATGAGTTGTATTACATCTACTATGGATTCTATGGTTGATGTGAAGAGAGTATTCCATATGCATTATAATGGTTTGCAAGCTCAACGATGTAGGGAAAGGTAGGGAAATGCAAGGTAAAAGAGATAAATGCAAGTAGGCTATAGCAAGGTAATAGGGATATGCACTCTTGAGTGGGTTGGCTAGTCTAATCATGCACATTAGAGCAATGTGATGACTTGCTGCTGTGATGAGATGCATCTCTACACAATCACCTCCAGGACTTTATCTTGCAAACATAATGTAGAGAAAATAAGAAAACAACCACACAATATGAGATGAGAGTAAATTGTTGAATGTGAGGGTGCTGCAAGTGTTGCAACAATTAGACCAGTTGCAAGTGCTTGAAAAGCTAGTAAAGGTGCCAAGTCAATGACATTGCAATTGCTCCAAAGGGTTGTGCTGATGATAAGAGCTCAAAGCACTAGTGAAATGCCCAAGGCTAGTAATACTGCAAGTGTTGCCTAGAGCTAGTAGTGCTAGTGACCATGGTAGGAGCTTTGAAAGGTCAGCAAAATGCCCAAGACTAGTTAAAAATTAGCAAAATGGTAGGGGTTGTAATGTTGCAAATGTTCTAGAGGCCTCTTCCAATGAAAAGAACTTCATTCTGGAACTACAATGTCCTACCCCACCCACAAGATGTAGGCAGATGGTATGGAGTTGGAAGTATTATTGCTTGCTTTTCCATAGAACTATGTGTGTTGAACTGTGAACCTAGTTTAAGGTCTTAGTAGACTAAGTGCTTTACTAGTTTAGGGTCCTAGTAGACCATGAACCTAGTTTAAGGTCTTGGCAAACTATGATGTGCTAGTTTATAGTCCTAGCAAATTGCTGAGTGCTAGTTTAATTTCATAGCAAATGATGGATGTGCCGATTTAATGTCATGACCAAAGAATGGGCTATGCTAATTTAACATCATAGCGGATGATCTATGCTAGTTTATAATCATAGTAGACTTGCTATTTGGTTGTTAGTTTAATGTCATAGTGGATGAATGCTTTTCCAGTTTATAGTCATAGTAGACTTTCTATGCCAATTTATAGTCATAGTGGACTATCTATGCTTACCTTGCTTTGTTGAGATATAGTGTTGCACGTGTAGCTATGTTGTATGCATGGAAGATCCTGCAAAAATTGCCTAGAAAAACAAAATTAAGCAACACTTGTCATAAATAAAGTTACAATGCACAAATGAAAGCAAAGTAATGCAAAAAGTGATAGTTTTAGGTCATTCAGGCTGCAGGTGCCAATTTAAGGCCATGGTAGGTCATGCATTAGTTTAAGGCCTTTTTGGACCACATGCTTTTTTTGTAAATTTTATGATTTACTTATTTTTATGGATTTTTTTATGTTTTTGATGTGTAAGCTAAGCAAATGAATGCATGAACAAAACAAAATGATGCATAAACTAAGGGAGGAGGTGAAATGTACATGTGTGAACAATAGCAATACAAGCAAAAGCCAATAGTGCATGGCATGTGGAGGTAATGGGAAGGTAGGTGTCTAGCATGTTCTTGGCAAAGGGGGTACCTTGGTCGGGTAGTTGCTTCCTAATTGAGCATGGATTAGGGTGTGTAGGGCCTAGAGACCTCTAGTAGGTTGTTGGCTTCAACTACTCATTTGGGTGTGTTACCCTTAGGCATTGTGTTGATTGCTACAAGTGCATCACCAATAAACTCCACCTCTAACACTTGGTCCATGTCTACGTGGTGGATAGCTAGAGGAGAGACATTATCATCATGGATGATAACTTGACCATCTTCTTATGGAAGGTGGACTTCTTGGTGGATAGGAGAGGAGACTGCCTATAGTTGAGCTAGCCAAGGCCTGTCTAAGATTAGGTTGAAGCGTGACATCTCCTCTATGATGGTGAAATCTGTAGAGGTGGGGAATTGCTTCCCTACCATGAAGGCTATGTTGATGGTACCCCTGATGGTGATACATGATCCATTAAATAATTTTAGACACATGGTTTTGGTTAGCCTGATCTCATTTGCCATGCCTAAATTGTCGATGATGGAGTATAGAACTACATTTGTTGCCACACCATCATTGATGTGCATGCTGCAAATTGTGCACTACCCAATGCATATACTAATAGAAAATGGAGCTGTTGTGACCTCCCCTCATTTAGGGCTGATCTTGATTACCTTATCATGAAAGGCCAAGGATGTTGAACCTAATTTCTATGGCATAGGAGGAAAGATCATTGCATGGATAGTGTTCTCATTTGTGGGGATGTCCTCCGTAATAGTTATGGAGGCCAAATTTTGAGGCAATGCTTGGCAGTGTGTAGATGAGGTCATGACCAATTCATACAAGCTCAGTGTTATTTTCTTTTACTTAAGAATTTGTTTTACCTAGGTTAATGTAGCCATGAAGTCCTTATCATTGGTCATTGTGTTGGCCTTGACCTCCTTCATGCAACTTGAGAGACAGATATCTCACAAAGGGGACTTGCATTGGGGTTGCTTAGCCTTCTTGGGTGCAGGGACCCCAGTGTTTAGTTGTAGCCTTTGCCTTAGCCATGGGGGTTGTGAGGTGCTTGTTCGACCTCTTGCATTGCTATTTGGTAAGCCTACCCAAGTTGCTAGTGGGGTCAACCTTTGAAGGAGAAGAAATTGATATGTTGTCTACTATTAGGCTTCAAGGAGGTGAGGGGCTAGCACGTTGTGGCATCCTACTGATAAATGGCTATTGTTTATTAGTTATGGGGCTAGCTCATCATGGCACCTTGATGACAAAGGGTTGGTTAGAAGTTGTTGTTGCTACATCATGACAGTTTAACATCTTAGTGGACAAATTTTGCTAGCTTAATGTCTTAGTAGATGAAGGTTGTGTGACCCTAACCATAAAGGGTGTGATGGATTCTTGAGGTGGCACTTTAACCACAAAGGGGGGCCTCTTGCTTATGGAGGTTGAGGGAACCTTTGCCTTGTTGGAAGGCACAAAAATTATGAAAGGTTTCCATATAGGTTTAAGCTTACTACCTATGCTAATGGAGTTGATGACATAGGGGGCATCATTAGTGTTGGATTGGCTTATTGTGTTGAGCACTAGTTGGCCCCATTCTATCATTCCTTGCAGATCATCCTACAAAGGCTAGTAGTTTTCTGTACTGTGATCAAACATTTGGTGGTAGTTATAGAATTGATCCAACTTGAAGTGTTGTGGGACTGAGGGCTAGTTTGGCACTACTAAGGTAGGGTTCCTTAGTAGTTCATAGTTCTTGTTGTGTTTTTGGTAGGAATTCTCTGATACTCATTTGTATTGAACTTTCCTAGCTTTCAGTAGTTTCTTTAGCAATTTGGAGGGTTTCATTGGTAGCGGGGTATACCTTGAGTGATCCTTGCATCAAAGTGGCACCTTGAAGTGGCTTACATTATGACCCCTAGTGATGTAGGTGGGTTGATGTTAGGGTTGGTGGCTTTGTGAGCTAGGACCTTGGGTTACTTAGTTGTCAACCCCTAGTTGGTTTATTTGTTGTTTGTAGCTACTGTTTCCACTATTCCATTTTTTATATGCATGCTAATTTCTGAAGGCCACGTAGGCTAGATCATTGCTGGCTTGCACTACCTCTTCTATGCCCTTTGTTTGGGCAAAGGCTTGGTTAAGAGACTTTGGGGTTAGGTAGTATAGTTTGGACTTAATATAGTCATTAACTGCATCCTTGAAGATGGCTAGAAGATGGGCCTCTACAATAACTTCATGCATGTTGTTCAATGTGGCACTCTAGCATTGGAGAAATTTGGGCATGGGCTCTAGGGTTCCCTTCTTGACATGCATTAGCTGGTTGAGGGTTGCTTCAGGTTTTAGGTTGTACCTAAAGTTTGTCACAAAATGGCTTAAAATATCCTCTAGAAAGGAGATGGAGCCTTGGGATAGTATACAGTACCAATCAAGGGCCTTACTAGAGAGTAACATGGCGAACACATGCATGATGACATGTGGTCATGCTTGTAGAAGTAGGCACTTGGACCTAAATGTCACGAGGTGCATATTGGGGTCGCCCTCACCATTGTATTTGGTGAGTTGAGGTAGTGGGATCCTAGTTGGGATAGTTAAGGGTGGGACTGCAGGACTTATGGGATCATCCTAGTAGAATTCCACCACCTTGATGGTATCAAAGAAGGAGGCTTTGAGCAAATTAATCTCCTCCATCAAACTTTGGATCAGCTAAAATGCCTAATCCAAGCTTGGAGATGTGCTAGTTGGTTGCGTTGGCTAGGCTTGTGATGGTTGCATGGCATAGGACCAGATTGTTGGTTGTAAAGTATGCCAATTTAACATTGTAGCGGACGAGTGCAGTTAATGTGTTGGCTAAGCAATGGATGTGGTGACCAAGGTAGGCCACACACATGTGGGTTGGATGAACGCTAAGGGCACTAATGAGACAAGTGAGACATAGGATACTTAAATAATTTTGGGCTAGGAGGTGGCCCCTACATGAGCAAAGGGTTGGGTAGACATGTTTGTTGCTAAACCATGAAGTGTTTGTTGGAAGATGATGTCAAGAGAGCTCTTGCATTCAGAGTAGGCCTCAAATTTATCTTCTTCCTCTTGTGAGGCTTTCTCATAGTTGGTCCTAGCATTGTGCTCATTTGCATGGATGAGTTGGAACAATAACTAGTGGTAGGACTCTATGAGTGGGATTATGTCAAATAAGATAGGATTATACTTTCATCTATCCTGGTGGACTCATTCGTAGTCCTATTTTACCTCTAAGTCAAGGAAATCCATGGGTAATCCAGCTTAAATTTTTGCACAAATAAAACTTTATTGTTGTGGCTTAGCATGACACTCTTTGGGTGGATCATGAAGGTGTCAAATGTGTTAGACACAAATGCGGAAGGTTGATCTAGATTCATGTTCATAGATCAAGTTATGAGAGTTGTCGTTTGCTAAAAATAGCTAACTCTGGCAATGCAAAAAATTGACTAAGTCTAAAATCTATAGGAAAATAACTAAGTGTAAAGCTATAGAAAATTGTCTAAGTATGAAGATGTAGAAAAAAATACTAAGGAGATGCAAAAAATTGACTAAATCTAAAATCTATAGGAAAATGACTAAGTGTAAAGCTATAGAAAATTGGCTAAGTATGAAGATGTAGAAAAAAATACTAATTATGGAGACTACACTCCATATCATCTATGCTCTCCACCAACTACACTCCCTACGCTGAGAGAAGAAAGACTTAGAAAAAAGTGGAGAATGATGTGATTTGGGTTGCTACGTAGGGTCTCGGGGATACTGAAAATGAGGACCAATCTACACTAGCAAGGGTGTAGATAGCATGCGAAGGCAACCACAATGTGTAACCAAGAAGGAAATGGCATGGCCCTCCTTCTAATGCCAAAAAACTACAACAACTAAAAATGTTGGTGGCTAGAATCACTGAGGGATCAACAGATGCATAGCCTTAACCCTGTCTCTACATGAGAGCCTTACTAGAAATGGAGGTTAAGTGCCTTGAATAATCTTTTCAATCAAAGAGGGACTTTGTTAATTATAGCTAGGGTAATGGCTATAAACAAGGGGTAGCATGGTTAGCTGAAGTGCCAACATGAACAACATGAAATGGTGGTAAGTGTTTAAGTGGTGTTTTATGGTAAGTGCAGAGCATAGTCATGAAATGGGGGCAAGTGTAGTTAATGGTTTCAGCCAAAAAGAGGGTGTCAACCTATAAAGACTACCACTATAGCATAGTTAAATATGACTGCATGTTGAAAATGTGCAAAAATGCAAGAAAAATGCTAAAAATGTCAGAAACAAGAGAAAAAAAACAACTCCCCAATTGGAAACATAGCTAACTCCAAAAGGGGTTCAAAAGGTACGTGGTGTGCAGCAAGCATAGTGGAAAGCATAGTCATAGTCTTGGTGCTATCAGGCCATGAAGTCTGGTGCTCACTATGGTGTACCTTACTTACCGAGTTGGCCACTACAATGTACCTTATGTTGTTCTGCAGCGTTGCAATGGGGCTACAATGGGCCATGATGTGCAACTTTGTCTCTCTACCGATGGTGGTGTGCTCTAGGTCTCATTCACCCAAGAAGCTAAGTGCCAAATGCCAATGGCAAATGAACTGCAAAATGCCAACCCCCTAAAACGTTGGGGGTCCAAGGGTATTTATAGGGATAGGGTTAGCCCAAAATGTAGATCGTGTGCCACATGGTAGAGTGGTAGGTGGGACTACGTTCTAGGGTAGTTGGGACTACGCTCACCCCAACTATGCTTTGGTGTTAGGCTCTGCAGTGTTGAGAAGTGTTATTGCGCTAATAGAACCTGTGAAGTTGATAGACTATGGCTACACTAACCAACTTCATGAAGAAGACTACAAAGTACCTAACAAGATGTAAACAATACCAAAAAATGAAACTTTTGGAGACTACGCTCTGGGTCTATGCTCTAGAGTGTAATTACAATTTTTGGGGAGAGGGGTAGTGCAAGAAGACAAATGCTACTATTGGAGAGGTGTTGAAGTTTATGTGAATGCTGATGCTAAGTTGTGGAGGCCTTTGGAGGTTGTTCTTTCCATCTACACTGACTATGTTCTAGAGCATAGTCCTAGACTTAGGTAAAATTTGGCCTAAAAACTAGCAAAGAACTGGAAAAATGTGGCTAACTGTTGACTATGCTCCCAAGCGTAGTGAGTGTAGGCTTAACACTTAGATAAATTTCTACAAAATTTATCATCTAGGTCTAACTACTTTCTAGAGTAGTGGGGAGCATAGTCTCAACACTTAAGAAAAATTTAGGAAAAGTGCCATCATTTTGACACTTAGCCAAATTTGCAATCAAGAAGCTGGAGCTTGAATTTTTGTGGTGTTTCAATACCTTACTTGAAATCAAGTAAATTTCCCAAAGCATTCACCACTATTTGCTATTTTATTATTTTTTAATTCTTTAATTAGTGAATCCACATAAGTTATTTGTATACTTTTTTTTATAATTCATATGGTACCAAAATGAAAATACATTATCCTTAGTGGTGAGGGTTCTTCGTAAAAGTATCTACATATCACTAGTCCTTTTTGCTGAAGCAAGTTTTCTATACAATCTAGTGACAATATTTTACATGAAAATTTTAAGTTTTCCATAATTTTTAGATATTAAATTAGAATAAAATAAATTTAGTCATACATTACATTAGATTTCAAGATAGTTCTACACAACTTCAATGTAGCTACTGCAAAATAACTAATTTATAATAATTTAAGTGAATTTGTTACCTTTGAGCTATTACCATTTGAAACATTTCATTAACCCATAGTTAATTATGAGATGGTTATGTTTACAATGAGGACATACTCTTAGGGATGATTCCTATATCAATATAATCATGTCGTAGATTTTTGCAGTTCACATCTAAGTGTTTGTTTTTTTAACTTAGATCTATGATAGGTGGCAGTCAAAGTGAGAGGATTGGTATCAATCATATAAATTTCCTCTACATGTTCAAGAATAGAGCTATTTTTAGCAAATTCAATAAATCTTTAAGTGGATAGTTTTCAATTGATTACCGTTGAGAACTATGGGAAAGTTTGACTAGAATTATCTCCACTTATATTATTGTATGAAAAAGAAAGATTGATACTTCCTAAAGGGAACATAGTTTGTGACACTTTCAAGAGTGGTTGAACATCAAGATAGATTGGTTCAAGATTTTGAAGCATGAAATAAAATAGCAAATTAGGTCTTGTTACTTTTCTAATAAGCTGCATTTTTCATATTTATATTATTTGTCCTTATACATATTTGTAATGTCACATGTTGATCCATCAATGATTATATCTTCTGCTAAAATAAAAACTATTTAAATCATTAATAATATGTATATTACCATGGCTATAGAATTCAAGATGTAATTGAAGAAGAAGAACAGGTAACTCGAACAGTGATGGTTTCAAAGAAGACATGATTAGATCCTAATGGATTACCATTGAAGAGTAGCATAATGAATTTGATCATGCATCACCATACCCTTAAGAATAAGTTCTTATAATATGAAATGATAGTTGACTTTTTTGACTTAACAATCAAAAAAGATATTCCAGATGAAAATATCTATAACATTTTGAACTAAAAGATCATTACTAAATGCAACAATGTACATCTTAACCACAATGTTTTGAAGGAGGTAATAATAGATCTTTAGTAGCTAGTATTAAACTCGGTTGTTACTTCTTTAAATAATAAGGTCCTTCATTCTATGACCTTCTCATACTATTATACTATTGCATGTTATATGATGTATATGAGCATAGAGAAGGTCCTGATAAAGACTCAAGAAATCAACCTTCATGCATTGAAATGAGTTGATAAGTGATGAGATGCGATATCGCGGCCGCCACGTACACGATATCGCGTCCGTCCTTGCGATATTGCATACGCGATATCACGGTCCGCTGCCATATCTATAAATAAGAGGTGGCACTCCCTTCATTTCCCAATCCTGGCTAGAAGTAGCGAAGCTCTAGTAGTTTGAACACTCCAAAGATAGATTAATTTCCCATGTGCCTGTAGTAGGAGTCCTAGAGTGAACGGCTCTTTATTCGAGCAACTTTGTA
>MNCI01008530.1:172113-183163 GCA_015680685.1 Gnetum montanum
TGGGAACAGATGCTGACGCTAGTTAATTTAGACTTAGGACATTAGTTAGAATTAGTTAGTTTCTCAACCCTTTTCTCTTAGTATAGAAGACATAAAACCATAAAAGACCAAAAAAATCATATACCTCGAACTTACTTAACCATACACTGTGACAAAAACAAGTAAGTCTAGGAAGACAACGAATGATTAACCCCAAGTGTTCCATGGGGCATTTAGGCATTTAGTCTGCGGAGTTCAACCGGATCGCGCGTGCTACATTCATTTCGTATGGTTGAGTGTAGGGGTACCTCGCCACTCATCAATAAGCTGAATAAGAATTTAAAGGACTTGAAACTATAAGGATTATCACTTAGCTTATTTACAAAATAGTTCAATAAGTATATAAGGAGAAGTATTAAAGTGTTGAAAAAAGAAAAGAAAAAGACCAACCCCCATGGTTGACGATGTATGCATGAATATAGTAAAGCACTAAGTAAAAGAATAATAATAAAAATTATCCTCTGTAACCACTATAAGAAATAATTTTATCTACTGATAAATCTACAATGTAGGTCTTATCATTGTTATGTAGAATTTTGATGTAAAGGTCAAGATGAAGAAAAAATTGCAAAAGGAAAATGAGGACTCACAATAGTTACTATAGGCTGGGAAAAGAGTTCATCATCTGCTTCAGTGGTCTAAACTATTGCCGAATATGACAAGAGTTTCTAATTATGTTGATGAGCTACTCAAGTCATTAATCATAAATAAAGAGATCATTCAAGATCCTCTATTAACTATGAATAGAATTGTGTTATCTAGAGTGGTAATGGTTAGGACAAGATTCATAACTTCCATTCCTTCTTCTTCTGCATCATCCTCTTCTATCCTTCATTCTTATATAATTGTAATCGATGAAGGATCTCATGCTTCTTCTTTACAAACTAGGAAAGAAATTAATGTAGATGATGATCTTAATCTTAGTAAGTTTGATGCTATTGAACTTTGAGCTTTCCAAATAAAAATATCTTTTTATTATTTCTATCTAGTTATTCTTGCGATGGTTTTTAAAGATCTATGAATTCATATTGTGCTTGATCTAATAAGTATTCTTTTACTATTCTTTTGTGTTGTTAACTCCCTAGAGAAATTTCCTTGAATTTTTTTCATTAAAAGTTTCTACTTTTCATTCATTTTAAAGAACCATTAAATTTTGGGGATGTAATAGAAAAGAGAAAAGATAAAGAGCACTAAACCATCAAATATCATTGTTGATCTTTAAGAAAAACAACTTCACTAGTAATGAATCACTAGTCAGCTAGGATATCTGACAAAAAGTCAATTTTTGGTCATCTTCGATATCTTAGCCTAGATATCTTAGCCCCAATATCTTAGCTCCAATATCTTAGCCTCGATATCTTGGCTCCAATATCTTAGGCCCCATATCTTATCCCCAATATTTTAGCTCCAATATCTTAGCCTCAATATCTTGGCCCTATTGACTAGGCCCCATTAACTAGGCTTCATCAACTAGGTCTCATTGACACATGCAATGATGCATTGACAAGGCCCCATCAACATAGTGTCTATTTTTTCCTCTAAATACGCATCCTCTTGTCATGTATTGGCATTCTTTGGTCAATAGAGTAGGTGAACTCTTACAATTTTATTCCATAGTCTTAGAGAATAGTCAATGAGTACCTGTGGTGTGGATCTAAGTTAGTTGTACAACATCTTATTTGAGTGGCAATGTACTTGGACACATTCCATGAATAGCAATAAGATCAAGACTGATTTTTATTCATTGTAGCACTTTGACTTGCATTAAATTTACTCTTCACGTAATTTAGGTTTCATGTACTTAGTTAATATTTACATTTCCATGCATGTTAATGAATTGGCAGAATGATCACGACGAGTTTTGAGTGTAAACACGTATTCGCTTGGTAATCCCAAATAGTGGATACATGGATTCAGGATGTGTACAACAGGCTAGGCATGGACACTCATTGCCCATAGACTAGTTTAGACTTTACTTTCTATTGCTAATTAGTTAAATAATTGATTTTTTATTATCATTAGGAGTAGCCTAAGGCTAAAACAACATCAAGAATCATATGCCTCACATCAGACTAAATCATACATGACAAAGCTACCACTTGTCCAAGTGGGAAGAGAATGAATTGCAATCAAAGCATAATGATCTAGATGGCATAACTAGTCCCATCCATGGAATTCAACTAGATCATGCATGAACACTTGTGATTCATATGGTTGGACATAGGGGTACCTTGCCACTCATCAACTAGTCTTAAGAAAAAGTTAGTTTGTAATAGGTTATTATTTCCATAACTAAAATGGAAAATTAGAAGTAGATCTTCATTGCCAATTGCTTCATCGATCTTATAACCATGACAAGTAAAATTAATTTCTTTAAACATAAATGTATATTTAAAGGAAAGAAATTAATAATTAGATCCCTCCTAAAGTTGTTTACTGTATGATCAAATGAAAATCATGGATAAGCCATAGAAGAAATAAAATTGAAGTTAAGTTATTATTAAAAGTTTTTGCACATTGAATTTGAAGGAAAGTGTTAAAGATCAACCTCAATGTGTGTTAGATATATCCATATGTACAACCATAATGTTTTACATAATCAGGAGTACTCATGTGATCATATCATTAGCGAAGAAGAGATATGGCTATCAACAAAATATCATGTTCTTTTTTCTTTGCACCTTAAAGGGAAGATGTCATGGTAGTTTTACACACACAACATACACACTCTTCTTAGTATAGTATATAGACCAAAATCATCGACTTTGATATTCATAGTTGCTACTATGGTCTGTGATCTTGTTTCTAACTTTATATATTAAGATCTCTATCCTAGTATCTTTCTTTTCACACTATATCTTACTATATTAACTAGTTGACTTCAAAACTGTCATTGTCTAGCTACATGATTAGGTACTATCATGGTATTCACATATTGTCTCTTGAATTTGTTATGTTCACACTATTATACACATACCACTATTTATGTGTTATTGTGAGTTATGTTTTGTTTGGATCATTATAATTTTCATCATAATGGTTTGCACGTTTATGCTACTTATTGATAGTCTATTCGTTGGACTTAGTTATCCTTATCTTAGAGACCTCAATTTTCTAATTGTTGGATGGAAGGCTAAGGTATTATTATAAGTTGGTTGACTATAGTTGATAAGATCTAATCTTTAAGGATTATTATCTCTTTATTCAATTTTTGCTTTTATTATTTTTTAAAAAATAAATTTCAGGGTAGATAAAAATAAAATAACTTTTTATAGTCTAATCATTTGAAGAAAAAATTTCATATTATAAACTGGAATATAATATGTAAACTATGGTCCTGTGAAGAATGAAATCTTTTTAGCATGTACGACACATCAATTATGTTTTGTTAGAAAGCACTACTTGGCACCTTTATATCTTAGATAGACCATAGGTTTAGGTGATGAAATTAAAGTATTTTTATGATGATTTCCACATTGTTAATACTTCTAATATTACTAATTGCTCCCTAGTTTGGAAAGGGCTTCAATCTCTATGACTTTGTCTTATAAGCATGTTTCTTTACACAATTAGTAGCAGAAGTGGTTTGATAGATTAGAATACTTAGCAAAGAATACCTATGTTACTTTATGCTCTATGGGAAATGTGTAATATCTAATGGACATCTAGAATTTTATTTTTACTTGCATTTATTTTATTTGTTAATAAGAAGTTTCATAAAAAATTAACCACTAGTTAATATCTTGCACAAAAGAATATTATGGATGATCCAAGTTGTGTCTTATGTTCTTCAATTATAGAAAATGCTAATCATATTTTTACAAATTGCCTATTTATTTAGAAAATTTGAAATGCATTTAGGTGTAATGTTCATAGGTCATCACTTGTAGCTAATCTTGGTAATGATTTTATATTGGCTTCACAATAATATCATCATAGCAAATAAGAAGGTAAGGTATGAATAGTGCTCCCATGGATTATTTAGTTTGTAGCATAACAAGAATAAAATTGTAGAGCTTTTGGCATAGTTCCTGGAGCCTACATCAATGTGGGTTGTTGCTTTGACTATTTGGAAGGATGCTACAAAATCTTTTAAGGGAATTATAACCATAACAATGTTATTTAGTTATGTAGGTAGAAAAGGAAAGTAGATGATAGTTTATATATATTTTTACTTATTTTTATATAATTAAACTTATCTTTTTAATAATCTAAGGGCTATTTAATTCCTTTTAAAAATTTTCACGAATTATAACCAGAACAATTATGTATGTAGAAAAGGAAAGTAGATGATAGTTTATATATATTTTTATTTATTTTTATATAATTAAACTTATCTTTTTAATAATCTGAGGCCTATTTAATTCTTTTTAAAAATTTTCACGAAAGCAAAATACCCCTCACATAATAAAACTTCATTAATAAGTTGGAACAAATTACTTAAATGAATTGATGGAATGCAACATTGCAACGATACGAAAAATGACCTGCTGTCTTTAATTAACAGTGAAAATCAAGATCATTGAACTGCATTTAAAAATAAAAAATAAAACAGATATACTTTAATCACAAAGCTAACTGAAACAGGCCTACATATATATGGAACAGGAAAAGCAGGGGATCATAGGCATACAAGTACAAACCACATTATTCTTCAAACTCAAGGGTCTAACTCAGCAAGTCTCAAATAACGATCACAAGTACACATCATAGAGTAGCTTGCTTAGGAAAGTAATAATGAACTCTCACTTCAGTTTTCATGGTTTTGCCTGGTGGTCAGCAGGGGGAGGGGGAGTAAAGAAGGGAATGGAAGGGATTTGAAGATTAGGAATTTGGGGAAATGAGATTTTGGGTAAGGGTGGCAGTTGTGCAGTTTGTGTGGTAATTTGTGGAAGAGGAGGCAGTGCAGTTGGCTTAGGAATTCCCGAAGGAATTGTGGGCATCTGCTGTGGCTGAGGCAGAGAAGAAGGCAATGGTGGAACGCTGAGCTTTGGGATACTGTTAACAATAGAGGGCAATGGTGGAATGCTGAGATTTGGGATACTGTTAACAATAGAGGGCAATGGTGGCAGATTCGAATTGGGGATAGTAATTGTGGGTTGTTGTTGCAGAAGTCCTCTTCTCAATCTTGCTGCTTCGGCTGAGAGGATTATTGTTCCCAGTATCATCATTCCCAGAATGAAGCTGCTACCGAATGATACTGGTGAAGCCATAGCTGAATGAAATCTGCAGCGATGAAGGATTTAGTACTGCGATTTGAAACTGTAGACGATTCAGAGGATGCTATGCTGGATTTTCCTGTAGGAGAAACCAAATTAATAAAAGGATATTTATAGCCTGAAGAAGGAAGGAAATTCTGGACACCATCCAAGACTCTGATCTGTTGTTGGGATTGGTGGTGGTCGATAGCCTGTTACATAAGGAAAGACTTTTAAGCAGGCAACTAATTTACCGATCAATCCATTGGAATACTCATAATTGGTTGAAATGTTGTTCAACGGTGGAGGTTTTTTCGTGTGTTTGTGATGAGTTTTGTCTGAAATGTTGATTTGCTTTGGTTGGATCGTTCAGTCGTAGAAAATAGAACATGGTTTGCACGCCCATCGTTTGTTACACGTGGCTTTTGACTTATTATTATTATTTTCTTTTCTTTTCCTTTCAGTGTTCTTCTGTCTTTCATCTTTTGATCCCTAGATATATCCGTATTCATTTTTCATTCAACATAGTGATGCTTCTTATTCTCCCTGTTTGGATAAGGTCATTGGTTATGTTATTGTTTTGTTTCCCATAGGGTATTCTGCATTATGAGGGCTATTTGCTTACAACGAAAAGCGTTTTATTCTAGACATTTTTAATTCCTCAAAAACATTAAGGACGCTCTTTATTCTAAACATTTTTTATTTCTCCAAAACAGTAAGGTTGTGTCAAAGGTTACATTTAACTTTTAGTCTAAAGCATATTTGTCTCTTATGTAGTACTTAAATTGCTTGATTGATGTCGTGTGCTAAAAGAGCTATGTTTAAAAATAAAAATCATGGTTATTTTATCAAAGTGTATGACTTGTTTGTTAAGGATATGATTTATGTTTAAACTAGCTCATATATATATATATATATATATAAATTGGTCGAGATGATTTTAAAAAAAATGATGTTAACTGAAAACAGAATCACTCATCCCTCCTTTGTTTCTCTACCACTTACCCAATTTAGTTTTACCTTTTCGGTCAAGTTTTCTCTTTCTTTATTTGTTCATGGCATTTTTGAGAAATAAATCTCTTGCATAAATAATGCTCAAAAATGCCATGAACAAACAAAGAAAGAGAAAACTTGACCGAAAAGATAAAACTAAATTGGGTAAGTGGTAGAGAAACAGAGGGATGAGTGATTCCGTTTTTAGTTATCTTGTTACCTTGTTCAATAGTGGGGCTTGGTTAACATCATTTTTTTTTAAATAGTCAAGCTTAGTTAACATCATTTTTTTTTTTAAATCATCTCAGCCATTTTATATATACATAGATATATATATAAGCTAGTGGAGCGGTTTTGTGGGCTATGAGTAGAATTTTATTTTTTATTTTTATTTTTTAAGTTATCATCACTATTTGCATTCTAAATAATATGTATTGGTAAACATAAATTGGTTAAAATAAAATTTTATATATTTCGTATATGTTGATGAAGGAATACATTGCACAATTATTGCAACAAACATTACAAAGTTGTATAATAGGATTGAGCAAAAGGTAAAATACAATGATAAATGTGAATTCAATATGCCTAATTCTATAACTAAGCAAAATGAACTTCTTCTACACTTCTACTTTGGAGATGTTTAGCATCTAAAATCTTTTTGTATCTTTGCACATGAAAAGGAGGATGAATATTTAAAAAATCAATGGTTTTGACTCCAAATAATGCAACAAACATAATTGTCATCACCTTAATTCTTGTCATGATCGTAACCACCACTGTAACCATAATCGTCACCGTTTATAATAATAATAAATATTCATTATTACTGTAATCGTAACCATCACCATTTATAATAATAATAAATATTTTATATTACCCACCATTTATGATAATAAATATTCATTATTACTCACGTCAGGCCCTACACATGAGGGAATACAAAGAGATGAGTGGGGAGCCCAAGGGTCAGGGGGTGTCACCGTTTATAATAATAACAAATATTCATTATTATTGTAATCGTAACCATAACCATTTATAATAATAATAAATATTCAATATTACCCACCATTTATAATATGCCTAATTCTCTAATTGAGCAAAATGAACTTCTTGTGCAATTCTACTTTGGAGATGTTTAGCATCTAAAATCTTTCTGTATCTTTGCACATGAAAAAGAGGATGAATCTTTAAAGAATCAATGGTCTTGACTCCAGATAATGCAATAAACATAAGACCCGTAAGTTTTCTTGTGTAGCGATTTCGCAGCCTATGAGTAAAATTTAATTAATTTTTTTATTTTTTAAGTTATCACCACTATTTGCATTCCAAATAATATATACTAGTAAACATAAATTGGTTAAAATAAAAGTTTATATATTTCGTATATGTTGATGAAGGAATACATTGCACAATTATTGCAACAAACATTACAAAGCTGTATAATAGGATTGAGCAAAAGGCAAAATACAATGGTAAGTGTGAACTCAATATGCCTAATTCTCCAACTGAGCAAAATGAACTTCTTCTGCAATTCTACTTTGGAAATGTTTAGCATCTGAAATCTTTTTGTATCTTTGCACATTAAAAGAAGGATGAATCTTTAAAGAAACAATGGTCTTAACTCCAGATAATGCAACAAACATAATCGTCATCACCTTAACCATTGCCATGATCGTAACCATCACTATAACCATAATCGTCGTAGTTTATAATAATAATAAATATTCATTATTACTGTAATTGTAACCATCACCATTTATATTAATAATAAATATTCAATATTAACCACCATTTATAATAATAAATATTCATTATTACCCACGTCGGGCCCTACACGTGAGGGAATACGAAGAGATGAATGGGTAGCCCAACGGTTAGGGGGCGTCAATTGAATAGAGATTCAACTCCCCTGCAATGATTTTTTGACTCCCTTGCATGTGGTGCATGCATGTGAAGGAATACAAAGAGAAGAATGGAAAGCTCAAGGGTTAGGGGACATTAATCGAGTAGAGATTCAACTCCCCTACACTAATTCTTTAGCTCCCATGCATGTGGTGCATGCGCGTGAGGGAATACGAAGAGATCAAACTAAATTGGCACTGCAACATATATTTGTAATGCATATTCGTTCATGGAGATATAAAAAATCATGTTACAAATACATAAATAATGTTATTATTATATCACAGGCTTTTCTATATTGACATTATTATTACAATGAACAAGATATGAATGATGCTAACACCTCATTCATAATTATTATATTATAATTATTGTGGAATCCAATAAATGTTATGAGATTATTATAAGTAGAGCAATAATCCATAATTATAATTTGAGATACTATGGATTATAAGATTCATTCGAATGGTAAACATTTCATAATAAATAAAGCCAAGATATGATGAAATATTACTCATAATCCATAATGTTAGAGACATTATTTATTCATTCATAATGCTAACATATAATGATTATATCTCAGTTAGCATTATCCATAAGATATACATAATGAAATGATTATAAATAACTAACTTTATTTATGATTAAGTGTTTATAATCATTATATATAACTGAGATTATAAATAATCGAGATAAATATAATCATTGGCTCCCTTGCAATGATTCTTTGGCTAGGTAATATTTATAAATAATTGGTTATTTATGATTATGGAAAGACATGTGCGTCAGTGGAGAGCTCGTCGCCATTTTTCTCGGCATTGGCTAGATCATAACATGATCTTGTCGGAGATCTTCCTGGGGTTTAGGCTGCCAGAGATGCATAAGTTCTTTCTTTTAAAATTCACCAGATTAACAACTATATCATTCATTAGATTCCATCAATCAAAGAATATGTACATAAAGAAAAGGCCTCACTGCATGTGAGAAGCTAAGAAGAAATTATCAAATTTGAACTCTTTAAGTCCATGAAAAATTATTAGAATTATGACCAAAGTCAAGCTAACATCTCAAATTGGCTAATAATTTTCATGTGCTAGCAAAAATAGTAATGCTTTTGCATTTTATTAAAATGCATGTTGCAAATGAAAAAGTAGTCACAATCATAACAACTAAATGCATCTACTCTATGGTCATTGCTGAATTTCAAAGCACAGCTATAGAAATGATAAAACCTACACAAAATATACAAAGAGATAAAGAGAACATGAACTTACAAAAGTTCCTTTACATTGAAAAAGGGTGTAGCAAAAGAAGATTACTCAAGATAGTAGCAGAAAATTACAATTTTAGAATTCCGTGCCACTCCAGAAAGCATTGAGAAAAGAACAGAACCAAACTTTGGAATGTTTTTGCATTGGAAATGCAAATGTATAGGAAAGCATGCTAAGTACTGATGATAGAAGAGCTCAGCTTAAAGTGAAACCATGAAAATTGCACAAAATCATCAAAATATAATGTTCAAAACATTACAATTCACTATAAAAAATTAACAAAAACACACATAAAAATACTGGCAGAAAGTTTGTTTCTAGAAAGAGATTCTAATAACCAAAGGCTATTTTTGACACAAAAACTTTAGAAGACCCTTCTCTTTAGGCTGCAGCTTCAACTATAGTCATTACTATCCTTTCTCAAATGTTTCTAGCTCTACTCCTCATCCTACCCCTACCTACAAAATTTTATGCTTAAAACAAACATTCAGACAAAGCTACTCAAGAAACATATTGGCCTAATTCATATATAAATTTTATCAAAAAAGTGAACCCTAAATGAAGGGATCTTTTAGGTATTATAACAAAAACTATATTATGATTCACACCTCCTCTACCTCTGGGGTCCAAGCTACCACAGGTGTAGAAGTTCATATTTTCATCGACATCGAACTTAGTGTTTCCAGCATAAATGAGTGTGAGATTTGGATCTTCCAGTAGCAGTTCCCCAGAGTAGAGTGAGGTTTCGGCATACTCGTTTCCATCAGCGAGCACCGTGATGGTCGGGATGTCATGGTTAAGGGTGCTAGAAATGATGGTCATGATCCAGGGCACGAGATTTGAGGCAATGTTAGCACTGTGTCTGGAGTTTCTAGTCAAGAAAGTGACAAAGACGAGGTAGTGGACTACAGCAATGAAGGCACTGATGGTGATGTTGTTGGTGTATTACTGCTACAGGTTGTAACTAAGTGAGAGCGAAAGCATGTCAATAACATCAGACAGAGTGGCATCCATGGCCACAAGGATGTCAAAGCTAAAGTAGCCATAGTCCAACCAGACCTTGTAGATGGCGATCCATGCAAGCCAGGCCATGTCGCAGGTAATGTCATTGGCATAGCCGAGCACGTTGATGTCAACCATGGTGTTGTTGGTGATTATTGATGACATGTGCATGTCATGGCCCTCGGTGTTGAGTGAGGATGCAGCAAGGGTCAACTAGCCTACTGTCTTATTATTTTCTTGGTTGAAGAAGCACATGTCAATGAGCTTGTTATTGCAGCTCAAGCATGGTCCACCATCGTAGGTGCCTTTCCAATGCTCCAGTGAAGCTCTAAAGCTGGCGTCATCAAAGATGGTTCGACTAGGCTAGGCAACCTGCAACAACAGTTGCAGACGGAGATAAAGACAGAATGGAAATGGAATTCCCATTCCCATTGCCATTTCCATTCTACATTTGGTTGTGTCTGGCCTTTTTATATGTGTAGCAAGAATACAAAAAGCTATGGCTCTTTGGTTCACATTCTGTGCAACAGGAATATGAAAAGGTGTGGCTCTTCAATTCATATTTTTTCCCATTTCGTAGGATCTGACATGGTGCATGATGTGGAGGGCATTACTTGGAGGGCGATAAATCCACTCCCCCCT
>MNCI01008530.1:193766-295561 GCA_015680685.1 Gnetum montanum
TTTAAACAAGGTAAAATGATACGAGTAAACACTTCGCAATAAAGCTATCCCAAATTCAATATCTACGAATTTTTCAAACTTCTAAAGCTCAAATAAGTAATTTCTTCAAGACAATCCTACTATGTTACCAAATATTGCTGTGTAAACTATCATGTACGAGACTCCATTTTGGCTAAATAATGGACGTCAACAATTGCATTCAACAAAACCTTCAAAAGACTTGACAATTTCTGATTGAAATACCATATAGATTCACTTTAAAGATAAAAGAAGCTATTCTGGTCCCATCAAAATACCAAAGATTTTGTGAACCCTCTTGACTATTGAATCGTTCAACGGCATGACTACAAACAGAGGCTCTCTTACAACGATCTCCATAGCAGTTCTTATACGTTGCACAATAACCAAATTCACTACTAAAATGCTCTTAAGGCTTTCAAACACAAGCGCTTCTATGGCAAAATTTTAATAGAAATTTTCAATTATGCAACAAGAACAATAAGAGCAATCTAAAAATCCCAAAATTACTTGCCAAGGATGATACTATCTAAACCACTAGCTAAACAATTTAAACAAAATAAAAAAAATAAGCATAACTCATAGGACTATGATAAAGATGCTAAAATCTTTTCTTTACCCAGTCATCTTACAAGCAATCTTTCACAATTTCTTCTTTACAATGCTCTTCCCAAGACCCAAAGTGTGTCTCCAAGTGAGAGCCCAAGTGTGTGAGACTGAGTCGTCTCTTCCTTCTTACCCTTGAAGCCTTTTTATAGGGTTCAAAAGGTAGTTACATTCTAAAATATCTTAGCTAACTTTTCTCCCAAGTAAGGAAGTTAATTACTTNCAAGAGCTCAATATAATTTTTATTTTTATTTTTATTTGTTTAGAATTTTTAAGTTTTAAATGTTAAATATTATTGAAGCCCTAGTAATTTTATAAACGGGTGGTAGCAAAAAGGTAATTTTGTATACACCTTAATGTAACATTGGTTCAGGCGGCTGTATGAGTCAATAAGGTTGACCCTTGCAAATTTTTATTTTAAATGCATAAAATTTGCTGCTGGCTTCTTGGCGCCGTTAGAATGTCTCCGAATGTGAAGGCGTCAGGCCTGGAACTACTAGA
Source organism: Gnetum montanum (assembly GCA_015680685.1). Classification (NCBI taxonomy): domain Eukaryota; kingdom Viridiplantae; phylum Streptophyta; class Gnetopsida; order Gnetales; family Gnetaceae; genus Gnetum; species Gnetum montanum. The sequence continues at coordinate 194,892 of MNCI01008530.1, forward strand.
AAATAGTTTCAAATTATCCTGCCCTGCCAGAACCATATATCAACTGCCACCACAAAAGAAGGCTCTGCCATTGTGTTCGGTAATGTTGCCGTGTGTTCCGTAAAAACTGTGGCTATTGTAACCTTTGCTGTGTCTTTGAACAACAATTGTAATCTAGATAAATGGAATCTCGATCTACCTTCAAAACCCTAAAGATTGGAGATGGAAGGAAAGATATATGAATCACGATGAGCATTGAGCTCCTCGACGACGTCGAGGAAGGCGGAGAGGTGGATCTGGGCGTAGACGTCCTTATTTTGGTTTCGGGCGACGAGGGCCTGTGCCTCTGCCATGGCTTTAGCTAGGACAGTGTCAAAGCAAAGGCGGTCCACAATGCCCAAGTCCAGAGCTTGGCACGCCTGCAACTTGGATCCCTTCAACAAAACCTTACCGACTGCCCACAGCATCAGTTTATTGCAGATGAGGGCCACCAGGCTCGTTGGCATTCACATGCCCAGATCCACCTCACTCATGTAAAGTACAAAACCACGTCAGCTATGGCCATGGTCGTCTAACACAAAATGGTAGTCGTGTGTGAGGGCGAACATGAGACTGCCAGCCATGGCATGACCGCGCAAGGCCATGATGGTGGGCACGCCCAGCCGCATGAAGGCTGCTAGCACATCCTTGAGTTTGTGGCAAATTATTTTTAGATTTTTCTAGCCATCCTCTACCTCTGCTACCCACTTCAGATCCAGGTTGTTCGAAAAATACCTTCCTTCATTTGTTGTGATAAGCGTGACCACGTCAGGAGACTGTGCAACGATGTGGAGAGCGACGCTGATCCTTTCGAGCATGGCAGGGTTAAATCGATGGTTGGAGTTGCCAGCGAGGGTCAGAATGAAGATGTCACCATTCCTTTCCAAAGTGCACATCTTCATCGGTGTAACGGCACCCACGCGGATAGTCGCTCGCCCTTGAAAAATAAAAATTTTCCCCTACGTAGTAACAACACAAATTATCTTTCAGATAATAAGTTTGCTCTCCATTCGTCGGTGCCTGCAACCTGTTACTGTTGATGCCGCATAGCTACACCATCGCCGCTACATCAGATGATCAATCTCCTCATGAGCTCCTTAGAGGATCATGGAGCATTCAGAAATCACGGTTGGGAAATAGACAAATCATGGATGAAATGAATGATGATGAACACAAAACAGATCATGGTTGGGAAATGAATGATGATGAATGATGATCAAGGTTGGAATCTCTTTGCATTGCTTTATTAAGAAATGAAATTTCCTTTGTTACTGCAGAGGCCTTCCTTTCTTAATTTGTGTTACAATCAGAAATTTTTCTAACTACATAAACCTTTAATCATGCCAACATGTTCCATGAAATGGCCAAATGTGCCAACAGAAAGGTTATGTTGTTTCACCATCCATCACTAAGGGGGGTTACACTAGTTTGTCTAGTTAAGGTATTTGAAGAGTCATGTGTTTAGGTTTTGGTTCTTACATAGAAAGAGGGGAATTACCTCTTAAAGAATGATGTAATCCATGGAATCATCCAAATGGAGCAAGAAAACCTCCTAGTCCTAAACAATGCCAAGGAAAGGGAGATCTCACGACATGTTGGCTAATATCCATCAATGAGATTAATAGCTCCTTTGAAAATTGAAAGAGGGTTAGAGACCATGCCTAGACATGTGTACTTTACAATTTGACCTTCCTCAAGAAGTGGGGGTTCCTAGGAGGTTGTTTGGAGCATTGAAAATGTAGGATAGTGAATAGAGGTAAGGGACATGAGTGGCTGGTAGGGTAAGGGAAGTAGTAACTAAAGGTATCATTATCTTGAATGCTAGGGCTCATAGGTAGAGAAGGGATGTGGGTATTGAAGGGGAGGTTTTGTGATGGAAGGGGGCATCAAGGCATGAGAGAGGATGGGGGTGGGAGACGAATTTTTAGTGCAGGGACCTCTTTTGGTTACCTTGTTCTTTTCCTTACATATGATTTTTGCAGGTTTTTGGATTTGTGAAGACATCATGGAGGCCAAAGAGACATCTTTCCCAAGCTCTAGGTTCTTGGTGGAGGCATTTGGGATGTTTGGCAATCATCCCAGGTGAGACATGTCATAGGAATATGAGATATCTTGAGAAATGCTAAGACTTCTCAGCTAGGATGTTTTAGTTTGGGCTAAGACATCTTAGCTAAGATGTTCTAGTTTGGGCTAAGACATCTTAGCTAAGATGTTCTAGTTTTGGCTAAGATATTTCAAGTAATTTGAGGTGTTCTCTAGTAATTTTGAGGTGCTTTTGGCAAATTTGAGGCTATTCTAACAAATTTGAGGCACTTTCTAATAAATTTTAAGGTATTTTTGGTAAATTAACACTTTCTAACTGATGAGCAGTGAGGTAGCCCTTATGCCCAACCATATGAATCACAAGTGTTCATGCATGATCTAGTTAAATTCTATGGATGGGACTAGTTGTGGCATCTAGATCATTATGTCTTGATCGTAGTTTGTTGTCTTCTCACTTAGACTAGTGGTAGCCTTGTCACATATGGTTTAGTTCAAAGTGAGGTGTCTAATAATTGATGTTGTTTCAACCTTATGCAACTCCTAATGATAATAAAGAAATCAATTATTTAAACTAATTAATAATGGAAAGTAAAGTCTAAACTAGTCTACAGGTGATGAGTGTCCATTCCCAGCTAGTTGTACACATCCTGAACCCACATATCCACTACTGGAATTACCAAGCACTATGCTACTAAGCAAACCAAACAATAACATTGCTAAGGTTACCAAGAGAATATGTGTTTATGCTCAAAATTGGTCACACTCATTTCAAAAATTTATTAATATGCCTGGAAATGTAAATATTAACTAAGTACATGAAAAGTAAATCTAATCTAAGTTAAAGTGCTACAATGAATAAGAATCAATATTGATCTTATTGTTGTTCATGGAATGTGTCTAGGTACATTGCCACTCAAATAAGACGTCATACAACCAACTCATATCCACATTGCGGGCAGTCACTGACTATTCTCTAAGACTACAAAATAAAAATGGAAGAGGTCGGATACTCTATTAGCTAATATCACTCCAAATCATGCGCCCAAGTACTATATTTATAAGCTAGCACACATCCCATGATATCGGATATCCACCATTGCATCTTCGACCTCGATATCGAGTATCCAATATCAGGGCTCCAATATTAGATATCCAATATTGGAGCTAATAAAAATGCACTTCATTATACCCCCACAACTAAATGAAAACTCATCCTCAAGTGAACAAAAGGAGGAACAATTCCCTTGCAAAAAATTGGGAATGATGTGATTATTGATTGACGCTAACTACTAACTGAATCCAAGTGCTACATTACAAAATTTTATTTAAGTGGATTCATACAAAATGATAGAGTGGCAAAAAGGTTGGATAGACATTGAAGATTACAGAATTTGCAAAGGTATTCAAAAATTTATTGAAGATGATCCTTCTTGTTGCGACTAGCAGTGGTAGACTTCAAACCTTTTGGTAATGCAGAACATTCTTAAAGGATGGACTAACATTTCTTCTCATTGTCCCATGGATCTAGCAAACATAGGATGTTTGAGCTACTATTTTATATGTGCTACAATTTGTCCATGGGCATATTCTCTATTGTCCCCCTCTTGGCTTTGTTTTCATGCCTGGTAAAGGACCTTCTTCCTTAGGCATTTCTTTTAGCATCACTTNAAAGTAGACATCCCTAGTCCAAGAAATATTTATGGATATGGAAATAAAAAAGTAGGATAAATTAATGAAATAGATGAGAAGTAGTCCCAAAATTATGCCTAAATTCAAAGAAATTCTCATTGATGTTCTAGAAGATGTGAAGGTTAGTTCAAAGCCATGATAAACAAAAGTTATGCAAGTGGCTCCTCCCCAAAGAAAGCTCCTACCATAATGCCCTTGCATAGCCACTTCTATAGATGTCTGTGGACACCCAAGAAGTTAAATGTAGACCATGCCTTTGTTCTAAACAACACACAACTACCGTGGTTGGTATGTTGTAGCAGTGAGGTGAATAATGGAATGAGAAGGGATTGTAGAGATTGGGATGTAAGGCACTTGACCATGTATGCAATAAGTTCTTGTGAAAAATGTGATTAAAATGATCAGCATACCTATCCATCCAAGTTCAAACCATTTCCATACCATAAATAGTGACCTTGCATTGATTTGTTTCTTCTTGTCAATCATCATGAGTCCACAACCACCACAATGAATAATTATCGCTCCAAAAAGAGAAGAAAAGAGAAGGAAGGAAGGGTCTTAGTTAGAGGGGCATCTTCAAGTATGGGAAACATGTCTTTCTAGCCTGATAACCAATGCTTATAGCCTACTATAATGTCTAAGGGATGTGCTTTGCATTTCCATTATTTTTTTTTCTTCTCTCTCTCTCTTTTCTTTTCTTTTTCATTTTTTTTTTTTTGCTTTTTTCTTTTTTGAAATAAGAATCACACCATATAAATACATAGCTTCCTATTTATTGATTGATGAAGGAGTGATGATATGTTCCAAAAGGAATCATAAACCACACGAAGGAAGTCAAGAAGAGAACCCAACAAATCTCCTTAAGGTCACATCCTTACCATTCCCACTTGGTCATTCTATCTTTCTTCAAGGTACAATGATCATTGATTAATTTCAGTTTCATGAAATAAAAACTAAATTGTTTCCATGAAAAAGACCTTTTTCTTTAGAGAACTAGAGGGATGGATGGGGTGGTATCACCACTTTACATAATTACTTACCTAATCATCTTAATACCATATCACAAAAACCCAACACATAGCGTTAACTTCTACATGATGAATTGGTAGTATTATTAACAAAAACATGAATTACATTCATTACACATGAAGAAAATGACTCAAGAAAAGAGAAAAATATAAAGAAAAGAAAAATATTAAAAAATGGTAAACATATGAAGAATAAGAAAATCTTGGAAAAAATAGAAAAATGATAAAAAATTATAAAACAAAAAATGTGAAAAAGACTTATTAGTTCTTGAACTAGGATGGAGCATCTCCCCCACAACTAATCTTATGGCTGCACATTTGGAAGATGGACCACAAAATCCCATTGTTATACACCACTAGTTTTCCATCTATCATTGTTACTAATTTAACTAATCATGTGGTAGCACATCTAACATTGGTGATGGTCTCATTTGAATCATTCAGAGACATATATTTATTTGGACTTGAAGGTGTTTCCATTTTGGGAGATCCAAATGTATTTACTTATTCTTCTTAATTTTCTATTTTAATCTCTGAGTCTTTATGTTTAATATCCTTCTCTAATGTATAATTAGAGTGTAAGATATATGCATCTAAGTCATCTATTTGGTCTATTTTCTTAATTCTAGAACTAATAAGCAAATCAATTACTTCCATGCATCCTTGAAATAGTTTTATATTCTCATTTTCAAGCCATTGGGTGTCTTTTGGTTTAGTGGCTATTACGTACACTAGTTTTGGCTCATATACTTGTTCCTTAGCTTTGTTGTGGGTTGTGTTAATATTTTTAATTTCCAATCCATAGCTTCACCCTTTACCATTAGTCATGCATGGATTTTCCTGTCTCTCCACAATGATGTGTTCATTGTTTCTGTCCTATGTTGGAGTGGTGATGGTTGTTGGCTTTTTTGTGTGATTAGGATACATTATTCTAACAAGGAAGGGTGTTGCACCAAATTGGCCTTGTGCTAGTTTTAATGTGCTAGTAGGTCTACGTGTTTTATGCTTGTGCATGGGAACCATCCTAAAGAAAGAAAATTTTCAAGATTGTGGTGGAGATCTACTAGCATTATCATTTCTGTATATGTTCGCAACACAAGTGACATTATCTCATTGATGTTATGGTGTTGAACCTTCCTATGTTGGTAGTGGTGACATATGGTGGAGGGAAGTATGAGAATATTGAGGATATGATGAAGAATGAGAGGTTTGAGGTGGTGATCTCATGGAAGAGGTTGCAGGAAGATGATATTTGGGAGAGTGGTAGTAATGATTTGAGATAGAGGAAGTAGAAATGATTAGGAAAATATGTTGTTAAATGTAATATCCATACATGTTTACATGGTAGTAAGGGTAGTGTTGGTTTGATGATGGCCTCCCCCACAACTGTGGGTTTTGCCATCGTGTTGGATGATAGTGTTGAGGCTAGTAAGAAGTCCCACTAGGATAGTACGATTGGTTGCAAGATTAACTATAAGTATCTTGTGAAAAAGTTAATTTCCTAGGTATTTACTTTTGTATAAACTTGGGATTCAATGCAAAAGCCCAATAATCATGCAAATGTAACATGACTAGGCAATAGCCCTTTGGATGGTCATATAGGCAAATGTCATTTCCATCATCTTCTTCAGTGGTTGAGTCTATAGCCACTTCTTCTTCACCCAGTTTACCTTTTTTTCGATAAGTGTTCCTACTGGTTTCTTGGTTCTTTTTCCTCCTTTTTTTGTGATCACTTGATGCATTTTATGTTACTCTCTCCTCCACGATTTCTATACAAATTGTAACTTTCTCATTTAATTATTTTAACATCTTATCTAGATTTTCTTCAATCTCATCGCTAGACTTTTGTATTAGCAATGTTTGTTGTGAAAACACCTCATCGAGAGCTACTTCTTTTTCCTCAACATAGATATGGATCCTTTTCTTTTGAAGAGTTGGCTCCTAGTTATTTTCCTCTACATCCTCTCATTTACATAGCTGTCCTTCTTCTTTTGCCACCCACTCAATTAGTCTTTGTATCTGATAAACTTTCAATTCATATAACTAACCTTGGGCATAAATCCTAAGGGTCTCCCTCATTTCATTATGAAGCCATCTATGATGTGGAAAAGTTGCTAGAGAAATCATGGTCAAGACATCTATGTGGTAGCAAATAGTATTTGTCCAAGGCCACATCCAAGGGTTCATGATTTTCTTACTTCCACCCTTGGATTTATTTTCTTAAGTTGGACACTCTCACATAGGTTTGGTATTTTTCATTGAAAAATTCCAAAATTGTGGACCATTGGTGGATGGAACTTAGTTTCAATGATTTAGACTAACTTTTAGCTTCATCTATTAGTGTCCTAGGGAAGAGCTTATGCTTTTGCCACTTATTTTTGATATTATGCAAGGCATATGCATCATGGAAGGCTTGTAAGTGATGTTGTGGATTAGAATTATAGCCTCCCCTAAATTAAGGAATGTTGTTCATGTCTAGCCATTTGATGCGGCTATCCCTTTGATGCCTTTGGGGTATTTTAACTACCTCCCTAATCTATGTTAGGCCCCTAGTAGCCAACAAAGGTTCATCTATACCAAACATGTCATGGTGATAATCTATATTTCTATTTGTCTAATTATGATGATCTTGTCTATGCTCATTTTGATGTCTTTGATGTTGTCCCTAGGTTCGATTTCTATCTTTATCTTAACCTCATAGTGGAGCTCTATCTCTATACCTACATTAATATTCATTAAAACTAAACATTCAAGAGGAAGAGGAAGATGAGGAACTAGGAGAATCACCATGGCTTCTATAGTTTTTCCTTTGATCCTTTGATTTATCTTTTCTAGGTTTTGAGGAGGTCTTAGGCCTTGAGGCCCTCCTTGATCTAGGACTTAATCCATCTCCTCTAGGATTATCTACCTTAGGTGAACCTACTCCTTGAGTGTATTAAGGGTCTAAATGAGCATAGGAAACCCCTTCTTGAGGTTGTTCACTCTAATTTTCTTCAATATAGATCCTATCATTTCTCCTATGAGTGCTTTCATCATGTGATGCAATCTTGGTCAAATGTGAAGAAGACATGATTTTACTTGTTAATGTGTGTGACTTAAAATATTAATATTTTTTAAAATATAGATCATTAATACATTTACAATGATCGTGTAAAATATAACTAATCTAGATAACTAGCACCATCCCCAACAACAACACTAATAATGAGTAGCGAGGTATCCCTTATGCCCAATCATACAAATCACAAGCATTCACACATGATTTGGTCGAATTCTATGGATGGGACTAAATGTGGCATCTAGATCATTATGTCTTGATCATAGTTTACTATCTTCCCACTTGGACTAGTGGTATCTTTGTCACGTATGTTTTAGTCCAAAGTGAGATGTATGATAATTGATGTGGTTTCAACCTTATGCTACTCCTAATGATAATAAAGAAATCAATTATTTAAACTAATTAACAATAGAAAGTAACGTCTAAACTATACTACAAGCGATGAATGTTCATTCCCAACTCACTATACATGTCTTGAGCCCATGATTCCACTACTGGTATTACCAAGAGCTATGCTACTAGGTGAACCAAATAATAATGCTACTAGGGCTACCAAGTGATTATGTGTTTACTTTCAAAATCAATCGCACTCATTCCACCAATTCATTAATATGCATGGAAACATAAATATTAACCAAGTACATGAAAATTAAATTGCATGGAAAGTAAATTTAATCTAAGTCAAAGTGCTGGAATGAATAAGAAGCAATCTCAATCTTATTTTCGTTCATGAAATGTGTCTAAGTACATTTCCACTTGAAGAAGATGTCGTACAACTAACTTAGATCTACACTACAAGCACTCACTAACTATTCTCTAAGACTACAGAATAAAACTACAAGAGTTTGGGTACTCTATTGGCTAATATCACTCCAAACTATGTGCCCAAACACTATATATATAGGCCAGCACACATCCTACAATATTGGATGTCCGACATCACATCTTGGCCTTCGATATCAGAGCTAACAAAAATATACTTCATCATTGAAAAATTAGAGATGCTTCTAGTAAACTTGTAGCATTTATGTGGAAACATCTCTGATGAGGCTAAGATACCTTAACCATGATGGATATGTCTTAGGCTAAGATGAGACATCCTAACTACTAGCACTATTTCTCAGTGAGACATCCCAAAAAGTTTAAAGATGATCCAAATGAGTAGGAAAACTTTTAAAATTGGTCATTCCAATTTAGAAAATAATTAGGAGAAAATGAGAAAAAGGATGAAAACAACATGCAATCCTTGAGTTGAGTTTGAAAAAGGTTTCTAGGTATCTTATCTTCTTATTGCTAATAAATATTGATTTTTTTCATCCTTGTATCACCATGGAGAGATGTCTTACTAAGAGCTCTTAAGTTGATGAGATATTATCAAGAGTATGAAAGAGCACATTGAGTGAGTACATGAGTGGTTACAGATCCAAGGCTAAGATGTGATGTATTGTCCTATGTGTTCTTGTCTCTTGTGTACTTTTGTTTTGAGATATTAGTCCCAAGTTATGGAAGAGATTCTCTATCGGTTATATTTTGCATTAAGAACAATCATTATGTAGTTATAGAGCCTTATGCTCTATAGCATTATTTGAGTGTGTGAGATTGTTTTGGATGTTTTTGTGGGTTATGGAATCTTGTTGTAAGCTTCTCTTTTAGTAACTGAAGATAGCTAGTTTTCTTATTTTCTCGCTTATTATTTGTCTTTTCATAATATCTGGATTTACGATTTTGAAGGTGATTCAAATATTGGAGTGAACCTACTTCCACTAATTATTAGTATAAGAGCTTTTTATTGATTGTTGTTTAAACTTGTGTAGAGGATTTTATCAAATTTAGATGGTGCCTAAGAAGAAATAGGTACAGGCGTTGAATATAGACATGAAAAGCATGAAGTTTACCTTTCAATTGATGGTTGCTTAATTGGATGAAACCTATGCATAGGTGGATAGGAATGCTAGTCATAGCTATATTTCAACATGAAGAGATGAAAGTATTCACATTTAGATGAAGCAATTTCAGAGCTTGGTAAAGATTAAGTAGATGGTGAGGAACGTTAACCAAGATATGAAAGTGAAGGAATCTATTAGATAAGGATTCTAATGGAAGGAAATCCTTTTCTTCAAATGAAAATTCTAAGGGCTCTAACAGTGACAATTACTTCTTCTCCTAACAAGCTAGATAAGGAAGATAGGCAAGACTTACTAGAGCATTGAGACATGTTATTTGACTTTTATACATTCAGTTAAAGTCTTTCAATGGTATAGATGATACTAATGCTTTTTCAAGTTGGATGAAGACACTTGACAAGAACTTTGAGTTGGAAGAGATATCAAATCACTTGAGGGTACCTATTGCTAAATCTAGATTATAAGGTATGGATTCTACTTGGTGGAGAAAGGAGTCCCAAGGTTATAAAAGCTAAAATAGTCAATCCATCAAAGATTTGAATTTGATGAAATACAGATTGCAAATAAAATTTAAATAGTCTCATTAGAAGCAAGAAACTATCATGAAATTGAAATTCCTAAGATAAGATGACAAGGATCTTAAAGAATTCTATATAAAATTTTGTGAATTATTCCATTAAGCTAAAGTGAACTAGGAGGAGTATGAACGAACTTTAATCTTTCTAGGAGCTCTTAAAATGATGTACTAGCATGAGTTATCTTCTTCTGAGAAACAAACCCTTAATGACACTTATGTCTTGACACTCAAGCCTAAGAAGAAACTAAGTGTATTTGAAAATAGAAGAAAACAAATATTCAAGGGGAAGGACAAATGATCCAAATCTAAAAAGGGATTCAAGTATAAATTTGAAGATAAGAATTGCACCCATGGTAAGAAGACTAAGAAGGAAGATGAGAAGAGTAAAGCCAAAAAGGACTAAGGCAAGGGAGGTAAGGGTCAAGGCAACAACTCATCAGAGATCTAATGCTTCAAGTGTGGAGAATGGAAACACAAGAAATGGGAATGTTTACTTCATAAGGTAGATATGGGCATGGATGTATAAATCATGGAGGTGAAGGAGTCATCTAGCCAAGCTCTTCAAAGAGGTAATCCTAATTCTCCCAAGGTTAAAGAAATTTCTGAATTAAATCATTTTGCATTCATGTGAAATGTGAATAGGGAAGATCATCATGATATAAAATTATTATTTCATATTGGCGATTGATTTTTTTCTTAGTGGGGAATGAATTCATGTTTTGATTGATGGAAGAGTCCAAAAAATATTATTTCTTCTAGGGTAGTTGCTAGATCAGGTTTGGTAACTAATCATCATCCTAGATCATATAAAGTGAATAGGTTTTTTAGAGATTTTTCTCAAGAGGTTAGGAAACAATGTACTTTAAAATTTAAAATTGGGAGTTTTCATGATGTTTTAAAGTATGATGTGCTTTCAATAGATTTTGTTGATGTAATTCTTAGAAGACCTTGGAATTTTGACAATGGTGCTCAATTTTATGGAGTAAGAAATGTATAGAGTGTAGCTAGATCTAACAGAATCCATCAGTTGATTCCCATAATGTTTGAATAAGTGAGGTAACAAAGCTCACTTAATGCTTCTTTAATCCTTTTAGGAGAGAGGGAATACATTAAGGTACATGATGAAATAGGTTTTGGACTTGTTGTTGTATCAATAATTGCTACTAACCATGATGGTGTGCATGTTGAACTTCCTATAGGTGTGCTAGGCTTGAAGGAAAAAATTTTCAACATGTTCAAGGAAGAATTAGATGAATTACCATCAATGAAAAATGTATAGCATCATATTGATTTCATCCCTAATGCTACCATTTCAAAAAAGAAAGCTTATTGGATGACACTAAATTAGTGGGTAGAATTGTAGAGGAAAGTAGAGAAGTTACTTGCAAATGAATCCATGAGAGAATCCATTTTTCCTTATGTAGCTCAACTTGTGCTTGTGTTAAAGGAGCATAATAGTGTGAAAGGAAATATGGTGGCTGATACATTATCTAAAATGCATGGGGTAAATTTTATTGTTCTCATGTGGGAGATATAGATGATTTCACTAATTTGTATGACCCTGATGAAGAATCTTTTAAAGATAAGAAACCATTCGAATTGGAAACTGATGGGACACGATATCACATGGGCCACGATATCGCGTCCACTGTGATATCGAATCCCCTGCGATATCGCATATGCGATATCGTGTCTTCCCCTGTGATATCACGTACGTGATATCACAGCGTGTCACCAAATCTATAAATAACAGGTGGCTCTCCCTTGTTTCTCCATCTAGATCTAGACCCTTAGCGAAACTCTGGCAATTTTACCTCTCCAAAGATAAAATAATTTCCAGGTGCCCACAGTAGGAGCTCCAAAGTGAATGGATCTTTATTCGAGCAAATATTGTACTTGAGCACAAATTTGTGTACAGAAATAAAGACAAACTTTTGGATACACATTGCAGTGCATGGACTAAGCTAAATAGGACTTTAATTATTATTATTTATTGTTCATCATTTAAATGCTTTATTATTTAATTAAATCTCTCTCAACCCTTCTCTCATAGTTAAGTGCATTCAGTACGACGGCTTCGAGCACATGCATTACGCTTGGTAATCCCAATAACGAATAGCGTTTGGTAATCCCAGAAGGTTGCATTGGTTCAGGATGTGAACGACAAGTGGGAACGGATACTGATGCTAGGTTAATTAAGGCTTAGTTAGTTAGTTAAAGTTAGTTAATTAGTCTCTTCACCTTTTCCCTCATTAGCATAGGCGATAAAAGATAAAAGACATAAAAATCACATACCTTAGACTTACTTAACCATACAACCATGACAAATACAAGTAAGTCTGGGAAGACAACGAATAATTAACCTTAAGTGTTCCATAAGGTGCATAGGCACTTAGTCTAAGGAGTTCAACTGAATCGCACGTGTAACGCTCGTATTTGTATGGTTGAGTGTAGGGGTATCTCAGCACTCATCATGATGAACAACTATGAGAGTATCATAACAACAAGGCATACGATCACTTAGCATTTTATTCAAGGGAGGAGTGACTTTGTTTTATGGCACTTTTTTTTCTTCTTTTCTTTTTTTTTTCTCTTCTTTTTTTTTCGATTGCTAAATCCAGAGAAGCCACCAACCTTCAAGCATGGGTGCATGTCTTTCCAGTGGCACCCCCTAGAACAATGTTGGATTTTTTAGTGCCCTTTTTGATTACTCTTACTCCCATTTTCATTAGATCTACAAGGATCTTAGTACAACCACGTTGCATGATAACTCCCACAGATGTCACCAAAGAGAATTTGCAAGTCCCATTAATGTCACATCCTAATCATTCCCTCTTGCTCCATCCTTCTTCATTCTAAGTACAATGAACACAAAATTAATTTTAAGTTTTAAGAATGTCAAGAATATCATTGTACCCTCAAACAAAACCTCTTACTTGTAGAGTGGATGAGTGGGTGTAATGGGCTCACTGTTCCAAATAATTGATCGCTCAAGACTTTATAACATAGAACACACCTCAACCAACAAGCCACATGATTATTTTATTCATAGATGAGATTACTTATAAAAATGTAAAAAGAAAAAAAAATAAAACAAGAAATTGAAAAATGAAAAATTGGAAAACAAAAAGTTGTAAAATTGCTTGCTATTAGAATTGGGATATCCCTCATAGCTAAACGGTTGAGGATGGCAAGGATTAATAAATGATGACGGGGATCCTTGCATGTTGGAAATATTAGAACTTGGTTGAACTTACCCCATCGGGTTTCACACACCTAATTGTAGTAAGCATAGTGGGGAAATTTATATGATGTAGTTCCCAGATCATGAGTTGATCCACTATGATATTTGGGACCATTAGATGGTATGCAAGGACCAGGATGTTGCCTTCCATGACTATGTTCATTGGGCCGTATGGTTGTTGGAGTGTTAGTTGGTGGCCCTGATGAAGTAACATGAGGCGTTGGATTCAAAGATCAGGGTGCATCACAAGGTTGGACTTGTGCTATGTTGGAGGGTGTAGTGGCCTTGGAATTGTGTTGTCCCTTCCTACAGTCATGTTTAACGAAGGGACACTTTTGATGTTAAGGGAGCTTCTCACTGTTGTTGGTAGTAGTAGCACAAGTAGCATTCATGGGTTGTTGCTGCAGTGTAGACACCTTAGGAATAGTTGGTGGTGATGTAGAAGGAGGAAAAAATTGAGAATGTTGAAAATTAGGAGGAGCAGTGTAAGGTACACAAGGTGGTGGTTGTGTTGAAGGCATGGGCTGATAGTATTAAGGAGAATGATACTATGGTGAGATAAAGTGTGTTGGCCTAGTTGGAGAAACAGGATGTTGAACAAGATATGCATTTGGGTTTGGATGATACGAAGGGTGCCTCTAGTTTAGTGGTGGTCTCCCCCACAACTGGGATTGTTACCACTATGATCGAACACAGTATCTCTACATGAACTTTCGATGTAACGTGTTTCCCCAATGCTCATGTAAATGTAATAATATTGGGCATTGGCCCTTGGGGTGATCATACAAGCATATGTTGCATTCATACATATGATTGGCAGTTGAGCTCTTATTTTCCTTATCCCTTCTTTCTAATTGTCTAGTGTTTTGTCCTACTTCTTGGGTTGTTAAAACTCTATCTCCAATAATGTTCATAAATTCTCCACATTTTTGATATGTCCATTCCAACATCTTATTGCTCTTTGCCTCAACTTCTTCTAATGATTGTTGTATTGGCAAAGATGATTCTTTCTCCTTGTGATAGGTTGACTTCTCCTTTTTATGATCATGGACCTTTATTAAGTTGATATTTTGGCCTTGTTGATGTTTTTCAACACTCTCCCATCTAGAAATTTCTCCTTCTTCTTTTGCTACCCGCTTAATAAGCTCTTGGACTTGATGGGTTCATAGTTCGTATAGTTGACCTTGGGCATACATTCCTAAGGTCTCTCTTGTTTCATTACGTAGCCCATCAATGATATGGTATATTATCCTTTCCTCGGAAAACCCATGGCCTGGACAGTTGTTCAATAGTGCATAATATCTTTCTAAGGCCATGTCCAAGGGTTCATGTTGTGCTTGTTTCCACTCTTGGATTTGTTTCCTCAAGGATGACACTCTTGTGTAGGTTTGATATCTTTCGTTAAAGAGTTCTACCATTGTTGGCCAATGTCGTAATGAATTTGGTTTTAACTATCTATACCATACTTTTTCTTGGCCAATGAGTGTCATAGGGAAGAGCTTGAGTTTTTGCCAACCGTTATCAATGTTGTTCCATGTACAGGCATCGTAGAAGGCTTGTAAATGTTGTTGTGGATCTAAGTCATAGCCTCCTGAGAAATTGGGGAATTTGTTTGAATCAAGCCTAGGTAGACGGCTCTCTTTACAATGCCTATGGGAGATTCGAATAGCCTCTTGTATTGGTGTTAGGCTCTTAGTGGCCAGCGGGGGTTCATCATCACTAAGTAGGTTGTGAGTTTGTAAGTTGGGATGATGTTTCCTTCGTTTATGTTGGCGTTCTTGATTTTCTTTGTGAGCTCAATTTTTAGTTCTACACCCCTTGAAAGATAGTCATCCATGTCACAATCTGATGTTGAAGGAGTAGAGGAAGAGAAGGAACTGTAAAACTTGTTATGACTTTTGTAAGTCTTCCAATCATCCCCAAGTAAGTTCTTGTTAGTTATTGAGAAGTTCCTAGGCCTTTTGGACCTCCTCGTTCTATGGGATGTCTCATCCTCACTAGAGGTGTCAGAGTTGGATGATGAGATTGGGGTGTTCATAAACATAGGGGACTCCTACATAAGGTTGAGTACTCCAATCTTCATTGTCATCTAATTCGTCGGTTCTCCAATGAATTTCCTCATTAGGTATGGCATTATCATAGTCTTGTAGGAGAGGCATAGGTGTGAAGCTGTGTGTGAATTCGTATGTGACTTTTTGTAGTTATTTCTCCCTAAAGGATATATCGTTAATTCCTCTACAGCAACCTTGTATGATATAACTAATCTAGATAACTAGCACCATCCCTGGCAACGGTGCCAATGATGAGTGGTAAGGTACCCCTACACTCAACCATACGAATATGAGCGTTACATGTGCGATACGGTCGAACTCTGCAAATAGACTAGTTGTCACATCTAGAAAGTTAGCCTTAGGTCGCAATTCATTGTCTTCCCACCTAGACTAGTATTAGCTTTGTCACATATGGTTTAGTCCAGAGTGAGGTGTATGATGGGTTTCTAATCTAATGCTACTCCTGAAGGCAATGGAAAGTAATATTAACTAAGCTAGGAGAGAAGGATGAGAGAATCTAATCTAGGCTAAGTGTGATGAGCATCCATTCCTTGATTATCCATACACATCTTGGACTCTGTGCATGGCTACCACTGGGATTACCAAGCACAGATCCTAGGTACGCTATTCGGTTACCAAGTAGTCACACTTAAATGCTCGTAATCAAGTCGTACTCATTCAATGTTTAACATGAGTTTAAGGGGGAGAGAGTATTAACTAGGAAAGTAGTAAATAAAAATAATAATTAATTAATTAATTAATTAAACTAATTGAATGCTACAATGATGAAGTAATCTTGATCTTTATTGTTGGTCATGTGCATATCCAAGTACGTCACACTCGAATAAAGTATGTCATACAATTACATTCACCACACTGCAGGTATGCACGAAGAGGAAAAGGGAGAGAAAGAAAAATGAAAACTAAAATCAAAACTAACTCTAAAACTGACTTATTGGATTTTTCTACCTCTTATTTATAGATGAGAAGACAGGCTAACGTTTTTAGCAAAATTTATATGAAGAGTAACTATCATCAAATTAAGATAAACCTAATGATGAATGGAAGATAGCTTTCAAGACACTGAATGGATTGTTTGAGTGGTTGGTGATGCCAATTAGACTCATGCATGCACCTTCTACATTCAAAATATTGATGCATGATGTATTTAAGAACTTGATAGGTAAGTGTTGCATTGTCTCTTTGACAATATTTTAGTATATATCTCTAATCAGGAAGAGCACTTGCATTACTTGCAGATGGTATGTCTTAAGTTCAAGGAGTTACAGTTCATAATTAATGTGAAGAAAATTTATTTCTTCAAGAGGAAAATCACATATTTTGAACATGTGATTTTTAAAAACTAAATTCAGATGGAAGATACTAAGATAAAGGCTATTAAGGATTGGTCAACTCCTAAGAATGTTGGGAAGGCAAGATCATTCCTTAGTTTAACAAGTTTTTTAGATGGTTCATAATAACTATTAGTGGAATTTCATGTTCTATGTTTTCTTTGTTAAAGAAAAATAAAGATTTTAAGTGAAATAATGATATCCAAGGGAGCTTTCTCTTGTTAAAAGTAAAGATTACTAGTGAACTAGTGCTTGCAATTCCAAATTTTCAAAATCTTTTTTAGTTGGAGGTGGATGCAAGTGGACTTACAATTGGTGGGATACTTTCACAAGAAGGTAGGCATGTTGCTTTCTTTTCAAATAGGTTAATTGAGTCAAGGAAAAAGTATAGCATATATGAGAAGTATTCTTACGCTATTCTTCAAGCAATCAAGCATTGGAGGCATTACTTATTTCCTAAGGAGTTCACCTTGATGATAGACCATAAAGAACTACAATTTATAAACTATCAAAAGAAGTTGATTGTAAAGCACATCAAGTGGATTGCACAATTACAAGAATTTATTTTTTGTTAAAACACAAAAGTGGAAAAACCAATGTGATGGCTAATGCATTGTCCAAGGTGTATGTGGTGAATTTCAATGTACCTCATATGGAAGGTATGGATGACTTTGTTAATTTATATGAGCATGATGTTGATTTTGGATAGGTTTGGAGGAGCGTCAAAGAGCCACTATTGAGTAGAATAGACCAGTTAAGGGACTATTAGATTCAAGATGCACTATTATTTAAAAACTGAAAGGTCTGTATTCCTAATTATGATTTTAGAAAATGATATTGTTTGAAAAAAATTGTAGTGGCATGAGAGGTTATATGGATAGGGATATAACATTGGAACTTATGGATAGGCACTATATTTGGCTTGTTATGGTAATTAAAGTTTCAAAATTTGTGAAGGAGTATTTGAATTTTTAGAAGTGTAAAGGAGGTAAAGGTGTGGATGAATACTATATACCTTTGCCAATTTCCAAAGCTCCATGGAAAAGTATGTCAATGGATTTTGAAAGTAGGGTTCCAAAAATAAAAAGTGGGAATGATGAAATTTTTATTATTATTGACAAGTTCTACAAGATGGCACACTTCATTCTATGTAAAAAGATAAGTGATGCTTCTCATTTGGTAAATTTATTTTTCCATCATGTTGTGAAGTTGCATGGAATTCCTTTGAATATTATTAATGATAGAAACTCCAAATTTACCAATCATTGTTGAAGGTCCTTTCGAAAATCTTTGGAACAAAATTAAATTTTTCTACAACATATCCATAATCTAATGACCAACTAGACGTGGTAAATAATTCCTTTCTTAATATTTTGAGGTGTTTGTATGACACACAATCAAAGGTAGAAAAACTTGTTGTGTCATGCTGAGTTTTCATATAATAAAGCTTTTCATGTTGATACTAGAAAAAGCTCTTTTGAGGTCAATTAAGGATTTTGTACAAAGATGATAGATACTTTGAAGAGATTTGATGATGGAGCTCAACTTACTAATGATTTTATGCAAGAGATGAGGGTTCTCCATGCATAAGTAAAATCAAATCTTGAGAAGAAGGCTAAAGAGAAAATCCTCAAGAGGAATGAGGACAAAGCGAAGCTAAATTTTATTATTAATAACTTGGTTTGGATTCACTTGAAGAAGAAGTGGTTGTGAGTTATTAACTTTTTCAAGTTGAAAGCCAAGAAGATGGGGCCTCTCAAAATTAAGAACAAGATTTTGTGTACTATCATAGACCTATTGATGAAAAGACCTTACAAGTCAACATCTATGACTTGAAAGGGGCTATTCATTAGTCTAAGCCTTCATTGGTGATGAATCCTCATCAGATAAGCTGCATCAATGGACATGTGTCAATGTAGCCCTATCAATGCATGGTTACATGTGTAAATGTTGATTTAGGAAAAGCATATATGAATGTGTGCACCAATCACATTTGGCATCTTAGGTCCATAGCATAGTGAAGCCCTTGAAGTTTAGTTTCTCCAAAGTTAGAATATTTTCTCTCTAAGAGGTCACATTATGAATTAAAGAGATTGTATAGAGATTTATTCAAATGCCATGTAACTGAATGCATTCACATGAATGGCCATAAAGTCAAGAATTCTGATATTCATTGTAGCATTTGGAATGATTTAATCTTTATTAATTGCACTTTCCTCTTAATGTAATTTACAATTATGGCTTTAGTTAATTAATGCACTTAATTCTAAATAGGTAAGTACAACCACTTCAAGCATAACGTATTGCACTTGGTAATTCTAGTAATGACCATTTGGTATACTTAGTAATCATCACTTGCTAACCTAGTAGCATTGATACTAGTCCAAGATGTGTACAGAAAGTAGGAACGACTACTTATGTTAGAATAGTTAGTCACTAGAATAGAAAAGTAGTTAAAAAGTTAATTATTAAATCTTCTCTTACTCATGTAGCCTTAGGAGAAAATTTTGATAAAAAATACTTATAAAAAATACACATCATGTGCCTTAACTCACATTTAACTATACAAACTAATAGCACAACTATGAGTTAGGAAGACAATGATCATACTACCTTTTTCCTCATAGTTTAAGACTATAAGTAACTTAGGAACTAAAATCCATGGAATTTGATTGGATTGCTAGTGCATGCTTATGATTCATATGGTTGTGTGTAGGGGATAAACACTACTTATCATTGGCATTATTGTTGGGGACTTTCTAGTTTGACTAAGTGTGCTAATTAGGAGGAAAAAATGACTCATATAAAGATGTAAAGAATATTAAGCATACTGATTATTTAACATTAATATGGCTTCTTCTCATAGGAACAAATCTCCACCACATACAAGAGGATCCAATCAATAATAGGGGACATCCAAGAAGTGCCAACAACTTAGAGTTGTCTATGCCCATCTAAATCTTTATAATCCAAATTTCACTTTCATCCTTCATAAACATGAATAGATGTGCTGGAAGGACATGGAAGGAAATGTTCTATTGCCTCTTGATTAATCTATTCCTACCATGCTAATGGCCAATCTCATCAAGCTTAGCATTGCTACACTCAACTCTAAGTATGAAGTCCAAGACCACACTTATAGGGACTATCAACATATCGATGTCTAGCGTAGGTAAGATCAACACATGAAGGTGTAAGATAAGGCCTCTAAGGATAAGAGGATCCCAACATAATTATTCTTACAACAACAAAAAGAGGATGAGGATTTCTTTTTTGGAGATACCCCATACATAGATTCTCCTCCTTTTCATGATGAGGAGATCCTTAACCAAAGGTTTTTGACCTTTTGGTATGTTAACACCTTATGAAAAATGGAGAATAAAGAATTTTTGTTATGATGATGTGCTTACAAGTCATGAACAAGAACTCCACCTTATGAACAAGGACTCAAGGAAACATGGCTATCAAAGTAAAAGACTTCATAGGCAAAATGAGAACATGGATAAGTATGAGGACTATAAGCTAAATGAAGATGCTCCAAGGTTTGAGAGGAAGATAAATCTTTAATAGAAAGCCTCAAAAACCAGAGCTCAAAAGTTGAGAACATTTCTCCAAGGAATAGAAGACGTCTTGGCCAAGAGAAAGTCAATCATAGGAAGATGTCTCCCAAAAATAGGAGACATCTTCTTTGAAAAAAAGATCTCTCCCTAGAGATGTCTCATTCTGAAAGGAGACATCTCCCCAAAGTTGAAGCTAAATACATAAAGACATCCCAATCTTAAAGGAGATGTCTACACTAACTATTGGATAGACATTGAATGAATTGAAAGGTGTTTTCAGAAACTTTGACGCTATAAGAAGACTTCAAATCCTTGAGTATTATAAAAAGTATTGAAAACAGAAAAGTTATCATTGTCTATCTTATGCTATTTTACTTATGTACTTGAAATGTTCCATCATTTGTTAGATTTTTTATGAAATTTTGCTTCATTGTACAAGGAATTTGTAAATTGAGTTACACACTTTCCTTGTAGTCTTTTTTCTTTTCTTGCTATCCTGAGGGGTTCATGTGCTTCATGTGAGAAGGCATCCTTTTATAGCTTGTAAGGAACCTATGGGATTGAGTTGTTTTGCTCCATCAAAACATTTTGGAGCATAGCTCTATTTTGTATAGGTTTGGGATCCTTGAAACCACTCTTGAGCTTGTTGGGACCTTACAAGGTTGAGAGTTGTCACACTGAAAAAACTATCCTTAGTAGAGCTAAAACTTTGTAAAAGGTTGTGGTGTCTTGTAAATCACATTTTGGAAGAAACAAAGTCCAAAGGTGTGCAAGGAATCTACCCTATGAGCGTGGACTACCCAAGTTGGCGAATCACATAATTCTTATGTTTTATGTAATAGGTATTGCTTGTGATTTTGGAAACTTATTCATCTTCCCCTTCCAAGTTCTTAGTCCTCAAGTGGTATGGATGCCTAATACTCTTATGCTCAACATCAACATTCAAGAGTGAACTATGGATGAAATGTCAAACACCAAGCCACCTATGTTTGATGGGTTTAATTTTTCCTACTTGAAGGCAAGGATGTAGGGTTTTTTTTTTCAAATCAATGAAGTTTAAGGTTTGGGAGTCCATTCTTGAAGGATACATACCACTAATTAATAGTGTAACAAAGGCCCTCAAACCACAGAGCAAGTGGCCATTAGAAGAAAGAGATAAGTTTATGTATGATTCCAAAGCAAAAAATTATTTATCTTGTGAATTAAATAAATTTTAATTTAATAGGATAGTTGGTTGTAGAACTACTAAGAAAATTTGGAGAACCCTAGAAAGTTACTTATGAAGGCACATACATGGTCAAATAATCTCAAATTTTGGTTTTGCAAAGTGAATATAACAAACTTAGAATGAGAGAATGTGAAAAGATAAAAGATTATTTTTCTAGGGCTAATTATTTAGTTGTAGCAATTAGGGTACTGGCAAGGGACTACTTGAGAGAAATGTAATAATACATATGATTTGAACACTCCAACCTAGGTTTAGACCTAAGGTTACAACAATTGAAGAAATTAGGGACTTTTCAATCTTAAAATTTGAAGAACTCTAGAGTATCCTTATTTCTTATGAAATGAATCTCATAAGCAAAGGAGTAGTAAAAGAAAAACCTACTACCTTGAAATTAGAGAAGGACTTGAAAAATCATGAAGTGAGTTGTCAAGAAGAAATTTCTCTTCTATCTAGAAGGCTTCAAAAGCTATTAAGAAAAAGAGGTAAGAACCTTTATTAACAAGGATCTAGCCAATTCAACACTAAGGACAAGGTTAAATATAAGTATTCATCAAACTCTAATTTGGATTATTTTTCAATATAATGTTGGATTTGTGGTGGAGGAGGCCATGTGACCTTCAAATGTCATAGTAATGGTAGGTTACAATAGAAAGACAGGAATGATGTGCATATGAAAAAGACCAATTTCTACATAAGTTTGGATGATGGAGAAGAGGTTGAGGATGATCCAAAATATTCACAACTCATTTGTATGGCTCTCATAGATGATGATGTTAACATCTCAAATGATGATCAATTTGAAAATGAGAAAGAGAGGTATGACCTACTATGTAAGGAATTCTTATCATTTCAAAGTCTTTGTGTAAAGTTAAATAAGAAAATAAAAACCAAAGATCAAGATATTTCTTCATTAAACATAACAATTTCTGATATGACAAAAAATCTTAGGTCTTAGGGCTGAGCATAAATAGCTAACCAAGTCTTATGGGAAGATTAAGGAAGAACTTTCAAATGCTAAACTTGTAAATGAAAGGTTGGTCAAAGGAAAAGAGTCCCTTCATATGGTTCTTGGACAAGGAAGAAGTCCACATGATTAAAAGTGGACTACGGTGTTGCTCAAAAGAAGAAGCATCTTACAAACTTCATCAGAACAAAATGCTTCTCCAAATATTAAAGTATCAACAAATATCACATTCCAACCACAAACAGCTCCAAGGTTTGATTATTGTAATCATAATAGAAAGGATCAATGTTATTATTGCAATAAGTTTGAACATAAGTAATGGAATTGCAATATGAGATATTATAATATGAACAATTGGTTATATCATAAGACTTCTTGGTCTTACCCAAATGTGTCTCAAAAGGAAACTATATAAGACCACAAGAAAACAAGGACAACTCTAAAGGATAAGGAAGCTAAGAAGATATGGAGAATCAAAAGAAAAGAAAATGATAATGAAAAGACCCTCTCCAACAACTTTGTGAAAGGAAGAACCTCTCCAACAACTTTGTAAGAGGAAGAAAATCCTTAGAAATAGAAGAAGTTGATGCAAGAAGAGGTACCTCAACAAAGGAATCTCTTTCTCAATTTTCTTAGGCACTCTCATCTTTTCATTAGCAAGGTAGGTAAGTAGAGATAAGTTTTTAATTCATTATAAGTATCTTTTGAAAATATAAACCTTGGTAGCCATCCCTATGCCTTATTTGGTTGATTCACATCTTGATGAGACGTCTCCCTAAAGATGTCTCCTATGAGATGTCTACATTCAAAAGGAGATATCTACCTAGAGATGTCTACTCATGAAAGAACATCTCTACTTGAGCTTTTTGTCAACGTGGTACAGACATCTACTTTCCAAAAGATATTTCTACCTATAGTTTTAGGAACGTAAGAGATGTCTATCTTTGAAATGAGATGTCTACTTTTTCATTAAAAACCCATGTTTGACGTAATTATATAAATCCAAATCCTTCTTTTTGACTCATTTTTAATGAGACGATCAATGAGAGATGACTAGGGCCCTGCCAACAATAGCAATTTATGCATCCATGGTCCATAAGAAGATTGTAACATCTAGGGTGCCATCGAAGAAAAAATCTAAGAGAGCATCTCCCAATGCTTTCACCACCTACAATCCTCAATTTCATTTAGTAAGTGCCCAACACTAATTTGAGGTAACTCGAACCATTTTCATTGTTTTTGAGTGTTCTCTTTTCTTCCCATAGCATAGGAAAAATGAGTTGATGTGTTTCTTCTAAGCTTTAAATTGGATCACATTTATCTTTATGAATTTTTATGTACCTAAAATTCTCATTAAGGAATTTATAATAATATAGTCATTATGAATGATGTTGTTGGAACTTTTACTTCCATGATTGGGAGTTTGGTCATAGAGGTGTCTCCTTAGGTAAATAATGCACTTCTTGGGATTACTAATGCTGATGTATTTAGGATCACCATTCATTCCATGAATGATATTTTCATGAATGGTGTAATTCCCATTATCCAAGATGAATTCTACGATGTATTATTGCAAAATTTTATGCCTCTTAGTAGAGGAAGGATTTATACAAGTCATATGGCCCCTAGTGCTTCCATCCTATCACTCATTATCTCTAATACCATCATTGTGAAAGGGGGAAGCTATAACTATTTGCTGCCAGCCCAGGCATTTGTTCCATATTGCCTTCTTATAGGATAGCCTTTGGAATTGGGTCATGCTCTCTTCCATGACATGATAGGCATGTTCACCAAAGAGAGGAACTTTGGACATCCTCACCTCACTAGTTTACTGATTTGTCAAAGAGGTGTGCCCATTCTAGATATGCCTTTGATTAAAGTCAAGAGGAGCCTCAATGAGTATGCAAAGAAGAGAATCTCCTTCCATGTTGATGAAGCAAGACCCAATACCAGACCATCGTAGTCCCAAAAGAAAATATTGGCATCACCATCTCAAGCCTCTCTATAGTTGAGGGGGTCCAAATCTATAGGAAGCTAGATGAGGTCTTCACTAAAGAAGTTATTCAAGCCACTTCCTTGCACACTTGGGATAATTGGTTGGAACCTCTCTTACCTTTGTAAGAGACTAGATGCTACTAGGATTCCTCCTCCTCTCAATGGATAGAAATTTAAGGAGATCATCACTCCTCCCATTTTAGAGAAGAAGGACCTTTTTTTCCTACCTTAACATTCACCAATGGTTGGAGCTTCTTAGGACTATGACTTGGGAAATGCCTCTAATTCAAATGAGCCTGATGCACCACTGGCACATGCTTAGGGGGAGTTTCATGACATCACATAGATAGGATCCAATTCCTATCCATAGGATGATGCTCCCATGACTTTTGAGTAACAAGCTATGAAGAGCATTTTTGGGACTTCTTCCTAGTGGAGAACTACCTAGGCTCTCACCTATCAGAGGAAGGGAGCTTCATCATCCTTTTAGCAGGCTCCATCCCAACTATATCCCTAGCCTCATCTCAATTTTTAGTAAAGCTTCATCCACAGAGAGCTCCTATCCAACTACCTTCTTTAGATGATGATGATGAGCAGCACATGTCCAGTGCTACCATCGACAATGACAATGATAAGGAGGAGACCTATCAACCTTCTTAAACTGAAATTTCTTTCAATGATTAATTAGATTATGTAACTAAGGTTAGTTATTAGGATCCTCAGGTTCTCTCTCCTTTTTGATGATGTTCAAAAATAATGGAGAGACACTTTTTTCTTGATGATGTACACATATGTGATTTTTGTACATGGTGAGGATATATCAGCAGTTGTATCCATTGTGGATAGGTTGTATGGATAGTTTGTGTGGATAGTTCATGAACATACAATTTATGTGTTTATATCATTCTTATGTGTTTTGATGTTCTTGTTATTAAGATAGGTTTTCCCTTTATAGTCTCATTTTTAGATTTCATGCGATCTCTATTGTGTGCCTTGAGTCTTAGAGAGATTATCTTCATTATCACCATGGCTAACATTGGAATTTATCTATCTTGATCCTTTAATATTTTAATATTTTATTTTCTATCATAGAGCTACTACGCATTATCCTTTTTATTCATGTCCAAAAAGGGGAAGAAGTACTTGTGTGATATTTGTTTTTCATGATTAGACTCATTCATTTTCTTAAGTTTTGGATATTACAAAAAAGGAGGATATTTTTGACCTTTTAGTATGTCAAAACGTTAAGGGAAATGGAAAACAAAGAATGTTTATTATGGATGATGTGCTAATAGGTCATGAATAATAACTTCACATCATGAACAAGGACTCACGGAATCATGGCTATCAAAGTAAAAGACTTCATAGGAAAAATGAGAGCATGGACAAGTACAAAGACTACAAGCTAAATTAAGATGCTCCAGGGATTAATAGGAAGCTAAATCAACAATAGAACGCCTCAGAAACTAGAACTCAAAAGTTAATGCATCTCTAAGAAATAGAAAAATGTCTTGACCAAGAGGAAGTAAATCACAAGAACATGTCTCTCAAAAATGTATTTCCTTTGGAAAGAAGATGTCTCCCTAAATATTTTCCATTCTAAAAGAAGATGTCTCCCCAAAGTTGAAGCTGAATACAAAAAGATGTTCCAACCTCGAAGGAGATGTCTACACTAGCCCTTGGATAGCTATTGCATGAATTTTAAGGTCTTTTTGAAAACTCTGACACTATAAGAAGACTTCAAATCCTTGAGTATTATAAAAGGTATTAAAACCATAAAAACTATCATTTTCTATCTTATGCTTTTGTACTTGTATGCTTGAATTATCACATCATTTGTTAGATTTGTTATGGAATTATGCTTCATTGTATAAGGAATTTGTAAATTGAGTTACACTATCTTCTTGTGGTTTTTTTTCTTTTCTTGTTGCCCTGAGGGGTTGAAGTGCTTCTTGTGAGAAGGCATCCTTTTAGAGCTTGTCAGGATCCTACAAGATTGAGTTTTTTTGCTGCATTGAAATACTTTGAAGCAAAGTACAATTTTGTATAAGTTGTGGGATTCTTTAAACTACTCTTAAGCTTGTTAAAACCTTGAAAGGTTGAGAGTTATCACAGTGATGAAACTCTCCTTAGTGGAGCTCAAACTTTGTAAAGGTTTTGGTGTCTTCTAAACTACATTTTGGAAGAAACAAAGTTTGAAAGTATGTGAGGAATCTACCCTCCAAGTGTGTACTACCCAAGTTGGAAAATCACATAATTATTATCTTTTGTGTAATAGTTGTTGCTTCCTCCACCTTCCCTCCTTCCCCCATCCCCCCCACCCTTCTAAGTTCACAATCCTCAAAGGTTACATTCAACTTTGGAAAACCTTGGTAATGAAAAAACAAGATCTCAAGACTAGGAGGCCTCAAAAGACAAAAATCCTAGACATAAATCCAAGGGTAATGATAATGATCATAAGAAGAAAAAAGAAAAGCATAATGATTAGAGTAGGGACTGAAGGAGAGGGACTAGTAGGCACCATTCCCCTAGTCTTCTTTCTTCACCTTCATCATCCTCTTCATATTTTTCATCAAACTTTGGAAAAAGGAGCTGAGGATGAGACAAAAGAAGGAATAGTAATGATTGAGATGGAGATGAAAAATAGGATAGAAATGAATTTAGACCCCATTAGGATGATCAAGACCAAGGGCAAAGATAATCATAAGAAGGAGAACAGCATCATTGGGAGCGAAGGCATAGAAAAACTCATAATAGACATCATGATCATGAAAGGGATCATCATAATCATCATGACTATGATGAGCCTTTGTTGTATATTAGAAATATACTTAACATTTCAAAGATAGTGAAAATTTTAATAATGCATTAAAAAGATAGTAGAATTAAAAGGTTGGATATGAACAATATTCTAGATTTAACAGAGGATATAATTCACATCCTTAAAATCATCTCCAAGCCTTTCATGATGTCTATGTCTTGCAAAACATAGAGAATAAATGATAGAAGTTGAAATATCCCTAAGGACACTCACTAAAGAAGCATAAAGTTGGTATTGATTCTTGGAACTAGAATCTATTTGCCAATGAAGTACTATGTTAGAGCTCTTCAATGACAAGTATCAAATGTACTCCAGAGTATCTAACTTGTAGAGGCAAATCCAATAATGGAAGTAGGGAAATCATGAGTCCTTGGATGTAGCCCTAGGTAGGTACTACCCTCTATTGCACTAATGCCCATGCATAGATAATCCTAAAGAAAAAATCTCTACCATATTGTAGATGGGCTCAAAAATAAGATAAGGAAAAGCCTTGGGATCTATGCTCAAGGAAGACTTTCTAAGATGCAAGTCCATCAGATTCAAATGCTAATAGACCAAGTGGCTAAAGAAAAATAGGAATTGAAGAAATTTGAAAGTGCATAGGAGTATAATAGGGACTCCTCCATTTGCAAAAGGGATGTGTGTTCTTGTAACTCAAAGTCAAAGATATTGCTTAATGAAGTGATGCAAAGGAAGACCTTGCTGATATAAAAATATATCATTGAGATATTGGCCAAGGTAGAAAAAATGTGAAACTTATTTAATAAGAAGTTCCAAATAGCTTTGAAAATTGCAAAGGAAAGAACAAACCAAGGGAGTAGTCGTCAAGAATGAAGAAAGAAGGATACAAAATAGAGTTATTATCAAAAAAGGGTAAAGCTGTAATGGTTGAAGAGGTTGTAGATTTTGAAATAGATGATTATGGTTACAAAATTTTCCAATATGAATATCCTAAGGAATGTTGCCCAGTGTTGCCACATCTACAAGAGTCTGGGGTGTATGTGTTAAATCCCAAATTTGCATAACAAAAAACACCTAGGTGGTTGCCTTATCCACAAGGTAACTATAGGTAGTAGTTCCACCAATTAATGTATTATCCAAGTCAAACACCTTCTCAACCTCAAGAGAAGTATCAATAGTGGCAACATCCACAATTGTGGAGGATGCCACCACCATAGCAATAGCATCCCTATAGCTAACTAGAAACTTATGGATATTATGTCCAATAGCATATATCTTCTCATGATTCATTAAACCATGATTACTTCTCTGACTGCTACCACCCTCTAAAATATTATAGAGCACCTTCTCTAAGATTAGAGTCTTGTTTTCCTTTTCATCATCCATATCCCTTGGTAGCTTCTACACCACCCACAACCATACCCTTGTCATCTACTCCATTCATGTAGAGGGAAATTCCTCCACAGCCATAGTAGAGAAATATCATGAGGGTAGTAAATTTATAGTCAGATATTCATCTGAGTAGATCTAAATAAAAACCTCATAAGATATCATTCTTCAAAAGTAGAAATTCCATAAAACCCTTACAAACATCCATAGCTTTTTACCCTACCATTTCTACCTCTGAAAGTACCCTTAAGCTACCTTCAAATCAAAGGACCTCCAATGCCCATACTATTATGTTGATCCATGTGGTCATAGATTGGATAAAGGTTGAACACCTTCATAGGAAATGATTTAATCCTAGGAGTCCCCTCATTTATTTGTAAATTACAAGGAATGATCCATGTAAAGCTCTCTTAGACTCAAGCTCTAGGAAAAACTTAATCTTACAAAAAAAAATTTACAATACTTGGAACCTGCCTCCTCTTTAAATGAGCAATATCATGTTAGAGCTAGTAGATCAGTCCATCATTGTTCCTTTGGAATTATTGAAGGATATTGTAACCCTCATTTATTGGTCATTTTACCTTGCAAATTTCCTTCTAATTCATGTAAATAATTGTAAAGGGGACATCCCTATCATTATGGAAAGGGCATGGCTAAGTACTATTAATGCCAAAATGGATATTTGAGATCTTTCCTTGAAAATATCCAAGGAAAATGAATTTGATAAGATAGAGAAGAAGAGGGTTTTTTGCATCACATATAGCGACACAGGGTGCCATTGCATGCAAAGAATATGGACGATGAAGGGTACCTTAATCTAAGCATGTAATCAATGTGCCAAAATAATAGTTATTCAAAAGTACCTATATGTAGCAGTCACCAAGAAAGAAGATACCCAGTGGCTAATAATAGATCATTAAGCTAAATCTATCATATGCATGGGACCATTGGAAAGCCTCATGAGCGTCTATATTAAGAAGATGAATGATATGGAGCAACTTCATCATCAACTCTCTCACACACAAAGTGAAATGGATCAGGGAGAGTTGAAAATTTCTAATCACTTTAAGTAGGATCCCCTTGAACTAAAAGCTTTATTGACAAATTTAGAATATGCTTTTATCAATAATGGCAAGTTGGTAATCATCAATGTCAAACTTTCTTTAGAACAAAAATAGAAGCTATTGAAGGTGGTGAACAAGTGGCCAATAGTCTTTACTTGGTCATATCATGAACATACTACAATATATCCATGGATATGCTAGAACCACATTTATACAAACTCTTTCATCAAGCCAAAAAGACATCCATAGTGAAGGTTGAACCCAAAAATGAAAGAAAGTTATGAAGGAGAAGGTATAATAACTTCTCAAGGTCAAGTTCATCTATCTGATTCAAATAGAAAATGGGTTAGTCCACCTGTAAGTGTACCCAGGAAAGTGGAGACTTTGCATAGATTTTTGGCTATTAAACATGGTAACTTTCAGGGATCCTTTTCCATTGCCATTTGTTGACCAAGTATTGGACATTATAGCAAGACATTACTATTATAGTTTTCTAGATGGTTATAGTGGATATAACTGAATCCAAATTGCAGTAGAGGACTAGGATAAACTCACATTCACAAGTTCCTAGGGAACTTTTGCATAGAGAAAGATGCCCTTTAGCTTGCGTAATGCTTCTACTATTTTCCAACATTTTGTCCTTAGCATCTTTCAATAGCAAATTGGTAGTGAGGTAGAAATATTTATCGATAACCTCTCTAGCTATGGTACCACATTTGAACTAGCCTTGGATCATGTTGAGCAAGTGATTCAACGATGTGTGGAAACTAACTTGAAGCTCAACTAGTAAAAAAGCCATCTGATGGTCTAAGAACGCAAAGTGTTGGGGCACAAAATTTTAGAAAAATAAATTGAGGTGGACCTAAAAAAGGAATGGGTTATTCAAGGAATAACTAGGTAGCTTAAAATAATGAAAGATATAAGGTCATTCTTTGGACACATTGGTTATTACCACTACTTCATCAAGAACTTCTCAAAAATTACTAAGTTGTTAGTTAAGCTCACAAAGAAGGATGTAGCATTTCATTGTACCAAGAAATGCAAGTTAGCATTCTATTAGTTAAAATAGAGGCCTGTAGAAACTCCAATTCTACATGCTCCTAATTGGTCCAAACTATTTCACATCATGATAAATGCATTCAATTATGCTTTGGGGAACATGCATACACAATTGGACAATCAAAATTGTCCTTACTATATTAATTATGCAAGTTGAAGTATTGTGGAAGCACAATTAAACTACACCATCATGAAGAAGGAGCTCATGGTGCTGGTGTATGCCTTAGAAACATTTAGGCACTATGTGCTTGAATATCAAATTTTTATGCACACAAGCCATAGTACCATCAGGTTCATCATGAACAAACCAATGGTAGGTTCCTGTGTCATATAGTGACTACTAATTCTACAAGAGTTTGACCTTACAATGATGGATAAAAAGGGAACCAAGAACTTGATTACTAACCACTTGTCTCAATTACGATGACATAGTGAAGAGGATGATGGACCTTTATTTGATTAATTTCTAGATGCACTTGTCTTCATAAAAGCTGTTGAAGTGCAAAATCCTGAAGATCTTAACTGGTACAAGAAATTATTTCCTACCTACTCACTCAAGAGGTGCCTCAAGAATGCAAAAATAGGAAGAAATAATAGTTTCTTCACTAAGCCAAACATTAGATAGAAATTGGGGGCAGCATTTATAAGGTTTGCACTAATGGCCTAGCATGATGGTGTGTACCTAATGCAGATGAACTATGAATCCCCTAGGATGCTCATGAGGGTCCCTGTAGGAACTATCACATAGGAAGGAGGATAGTCATCAAAATCCTGATGGTAAGGTACTACTAGCCAACAATATTTAGGAATGTCCATCATTTCTCCCATTGATGTGAGCACTACCAATGAGTAGAAGGGATGACCATATAGATGCAAAGGCTCTAACAGTGGATCTAACCACTAGAGCCTTTTGATCTCTGTTACATTGACTTCATAAGACTCATCAACCACATGTATAATGGAAAATCATACATCATTATAGCTATTAACTATTGCACCAATTGGACCAAAGCTATAGCCATCACCAATTGGTCATCTTCTACAGCAGCATGGTTTATGCAACAGATTGTGCTAAATAAGTTTAGTGTGCCAAGGGTACTGATTTCTAATAATGGAATGCATTTTATAGGTGCTACCTTTTGAAAACTAATGTAATACTTAGGGGTAGAACATAAATTAATAACTCCATATCATCTCCAAGCTAATAATCAAGTCAAAGTCACCAATAGGGAAATAACTAGAACACTAACATGCACCATTAGTAAATATAGAAAAGACTAGAGCATAATCAAGTCAAAGTCACCAATAGGAAAATAACTAGAATACTAACATGCATCATTAGTAAATATATAAAAGACTATAGCACAAAGCTCAATGATGCTCTATGGACCTATCGACCCACTTGGAAATGTCCTATTGATTATTCTCCCTATGAGTTAGTGTATGGAAAATTACCAATCCTTCCTTTCAAATGAAGCTTTGTACACTTTCAATGGCTTCTAAACTTGATTTTAATTTAAGTCTATCACAAAAGAAATGTTTGATGACATTGAACATTCTAGATGAAAATTAACAAGTAGCCCTATCCATGAATGAGGTGCACAAGGTACATGCCAAACAACATCATGAATCATGCATAAGAAAAGTTAGATTTCAACTAGAAGTATGTTTCTTTACTAAAATTCCATTCACATGCCATAATAGATAAAATTTCAAATTCTATGGGAAGGACCTTATATCATTCATACAACTTTTTCTTCTAGGGCTATGATAATTTACTATCCTTCAAACCTAGACAAATGACTATTAGTCAACACTCAACAAGTGAAATCTTTCCTAGAATCAAGGATAGCTAATGGTGTGAATAGCTCAACTAATGAACAAGCACATTCTATTTTTCAAATCCCCTTCTTTCAACATGGTCATGGGGAATATGGCCATCCATTTTAACATTTTGTGATGGCCATCCAGTTTTTTAACTTTTTGTTTTATACTATTCTTTATATGTTTTCAATTTTCTTGAATGTTTTGCAACTTCTTTTATATATTTCACCTTTTTTATATTCTCTTATGTGTTGTTTTCTTGCATCTTCTTTATTCATCAAGAATCTTGAATTTTTTCCATTGTTGCTACTAATACTAGAAGTTCATTTAATACTGTACTTAATATTTTGATTGACTATTCAATGACTAGATTTCATCTTGGAATTATGTCCTTGATTAATGATATCAAGTAGTGAGTTTGAGGATTGTTGAACTTAAAATGGGGGGATGAGTAAGTTCCCAATATTAAAAATTTTTGAGAAAAAGCACATACACCAAATTTAATGTGGTTTCCCAACTTGGGTAGTCCACACTCAGAGGGTAGATCGCAAGCATACCTCTAGACTTTGTTGCTCTCAAATTTGGTTTGAAGGATCCACATTCTGTACAATCTTCAAGCTCCTCTTCAAAGTGTTGTGCTGCAACAGCAACCACTCAACCCTGTAAGGTCCTATTAGGCTTGGAATGTGGTTTCTAAGCTTTCACAACCTTTAAAATCTTGAGCTCTACTCTGAAGTGTTGTGATGCAACATAAAAAGCACTCAATCCCACAAGATCTTGACAAGCTCAATCAAGATGCCTTTCCACAAGAAGCACATTAATCCCATAGGGCAACAAGAAAACAATAGTTACAAGGAATGAATTTAACTTAGTTTGTTGATCCTAGTACTTTGAGGTATGACAAACTTTACAATGAATAAATGATGACATAATGAAGAGCAATAGAGATCATAATTATTAATAGAATTATTGTACAATGATTTCACATAATCTTGCACATTCATCAATGTGTAAAATGTCTTCTTATAGATATCATGTTTCCAAATCCATCTTGGAACTCATGCAATGGCTAGCCAACAATCACTAATAATCATGGAAGATGTCTTCTTCATGCTTGAGATGCCTTTCTGTATTTCCCTTCTATTCTAGAAAGACATCTTTATCTAGGAAAAGACACTTTTCTTTAATCTCCATTCTAGGAAGACATATTTTTGAAACTAGTTTGCATTTTGTGAAAATGTCTTTGCCTAAGAAAAGATGTCTATTATTTCTTGAAGACATCTTTTCTTGTACATCCTTCAATTCTGCAAGGACATCTACTATTTTTCAAAGACATCTTTCTTCAACCTTCCTTCACATGATGAATTCATCGTTCCTTGTGAATGTTCATCAAACTTCTACAAAACTTCTTGTCTTGATCCAAGGTTTTGTCCTGCAAGTACAAAAATCACACATACACACAAACAACCTTGTCTTCTAATTTTCTTAACATTTTCACATACCAAAAGATCCACAGAGTCCATGACATCTACCCATTCCACTCAACTCTATGAGACTCTTCATCTTAGAAGCATGAGGTCCTTCCATAATTATAACTTGAAAAGAATCAATGATCTTGTTATCTAATAGACTTAGATGCACTAAGTGGGAATGGATAAGGGTGTGACTTGAAGAGAATTTGTCATCTTTTGTTCCTAACTTTGATCTATAGTTTTATAACTTTCCCCATTATTTTTTGACTTCTTTAGCCAACTATAATAGGAAGCATGTCTTTGCATGTTGTTCCTCTAAAAAACAAAACATGAAAATTCAAAGCACACCCCTTAGACACAATTATAGGTTATAAGCACTATTTATGGTGTTGGAAAGACATGTTACCCATGCTTGAAGGCACCCTTCTAACCAAGATCCTTCCTCTTTTCTTGCTTCTCTTTTCTTCTTTTCTTATAGTGATGATTGTTCTTTGGGACTTGTTATGAACTCTTGATTATCGAAGGGTTAGAGGGTGACAATGCGAAGTCGCTATGCATGAATGGACTTGGCCCTAACTAAGGATGGGCTAGTCACATATCATCTTAATCACAAGTTCCACAAGGACATAATGTAACTAAAATGTAAGAATCTCTTATCAATCTCCATCTCTCATCACTCTAACCTCATCATCAATCATCTCACTACTCACTAGTGTGGTTAATTTATCTGTCTATTTTGTTATGTCATAATTCTTTAATGATCTCTCACATGGACTTGATTTTTAATATTCAAAGATCATTAATCATCCTTAGTACCTACAAAATCCTTGGGATGAGAGCATGCAAGGGCATTAATGACATGAGCCTACTTTGGGGAGGAAATACTTACATACCCCATAGTCTTCTCAAGTTAAACTTCCTATCCCTTAGTTCTTTTAGTGATCAATCTTATCACTTTACCTTTGAACGTCTAGTTTTGTTTTTCTTTGGCATCAATTACTCATCCAAATCCAATCCAACTCCTCTTCTAATAACTTTAATATCCTCTTCCATGTTTTATAATCATTTTATGTTATTCTAGCTTCCTTTGGGCTCTTATTTCTCTTTCAAACTCTTTTGAAATTCTTCATTTTTTTAA
Source organism: Gnetum montanum (assembly GCA_015680685.1). Classification (NCBI taxonomy): domain Eukaryota; kingdom Viridiplantae; phylum Streptophyta; class Gnetopsida; order Gnetales; family Gnetaceae; genus Gnetum; species Gnetum montanum. The sequence goes on from MNCI01008530.1 coordinate 230,331, forward strand.
TGTTAAAAATTAACTTAAATAGTTGCATCAATGCATCTCTGTTGACATAGTAAGATATATCAACATAGTCTTTTCAATGCATCATAAAAACACTATATATAGGCATAGCACTTAGCCTATTTTTCATCATTTTCTACAAAACCCAAGAGGAGGTTTTGCATTTTTCAAAGCCCAAAGACCTTCCAAGTGCTAATACTCTCACATGACTTACCCAATTCACCATTTATTAAATCCTCTAGCTATCAAAGGTAAGCTTTATGTCATGAGGTCCATAAACCTTTAGTTTCTTCTAGAAAATTTTTTGAAATTTTTCTAACTCCCCCAAGGTTTACCCATTAAAATAATATTAAATCACTCATCCTAAGTGGGTCAAACTTGACAAATAAAATATGGTAGCCAATAACTAAAATAATATCCACTACCAAGATCACACAATCCTAACTATAACCTGATCTAATAAGAAAGCTATCAAAAGAACTAAGGGTTATAAAGTAAAAAAACTAATCTTGGGTAATGTTTGCGATTATAGATGATACCAAAGAGAGGACTACAAGTAAGAGGATCTTCCTAGCTCCAAAAAGAAAGAGGTTAAGGAAACACATTCAATGGGGCCTCTTCAAGAGGAGCCTATGGTGGAATCTATCCAATAGATTTCCATGACAAAGACCAATCAATATAGGCGAGATGAAGCTCTTGGGCCAAGGCCTAACCTTAAAGTTATCCTAACAAAGGCCTACTTGAAGAGAATCAAAAATAATAAGGTTCAAAGTTTAGTTCTCCAAGAATTGAACTTTGGATCCTTCTTGAAGTTAGCATCCAAAGACATCTAGACTTAATTACAAGGGTCTCCAATGTGTTCCACTCTCTTCTCTAGTGAAGAATGATACATGGGGGAGACCTACCTATTTTGGAACAATTGGCAAGGAGACACATCCTTCAAGATCAAAGATATCACAATCTCCTACTTAATTGAGGCCATTGTAGAGGTGCTTGGTTTGCCAAATACTAGGGAAATTTTGGTCAAGATTTCAATCCAAAAGATCCTAAAGCCAAGAAGAGCACATCTAGCTTTGCTATCAAATGGACTATAAGAAGTACAGTGCACTCACTAAGGTTGAGTGAGAATATTTCAAAATCATGATCTATCACCTAAATCCCATGGTGAGGCCAAGGTCATAGTCTTTTCCACCCATGCATGCACTACTCAAAGTGGAAATTTTCCTATCAACCTTCCCCAGCTTATCTATCTATAGATAGAAAAATGCTTCGAGGAGAATGAGAAGGGAAGAAAGACATTCATCTTTCTATTCCTAATCAGAAAACTCTGCAAGAGGGGAGGCATAGCATGCTATGCCAATGACATGATTCATCATTCTCCTACCACATCCTAGTAGAATATGATGAAGAATAAAGTAGCAAACCAAGTTTCAAGAGAAGGAAAGAAAACCACCACCATTACCTACAATGCCAAAGATAATATCCAAAGTGCTTGCATCTACGAAATGATTCCAAAAACTTCATGAGCAATAGTTGTAGCAAGAGCAAGGTTTGATAGGTGGTGAAGTACCATCAATTTATTGTCTAGTCCTAAGACATCTCAATGAGGTCACTAGGATCATTAGTTGGCTAGATCAAGAAACCATCCCACTACTTTCCATACATAGAAACTAGACACCCATAAGAATGAATCCTAGCACTCAAGAAGTTATAGTGCCCATATCTAAACAAGAAATTCCTAGAATTTCAATGAATGTCACAACTTTTTCGATCTACTTTGAAGAACAAAATGGGGTAACTATTCTAGTGATGCAGCACCAAGGATAGTAAACAATAGTAGAGTTGGTTGTTGATAGGATAGCTAAAGCCTTGAATTCTCTTATAGTGTTTATGCTAGACATTGTTACAATTGCAGACATCCAAATGTTTGAAGAAGTAGGAAGTGATCAATTAAGCACTACCTAACACAAAGAAGTATTGGAACAACTACTGGGAGTTAGGTAATCGCTTTTGGATATCTTCAATCTTCCAAATGAAATTACTATAACCTAATCATAGTTACTAGAAAACAAGGGCAAATTACTCATTGTCAACATCTAACTAAAGGTAGCCATCATGAAAAATCAATGGTTGACTACTAAGATTGCATACTTGCAAGCTTGTCTCTCTAATCCTACTATTCTTAGCCTAGAACACACAAGGAATGGAGCATTCTAACAATTTCATCATAGATTAAGAGAGGATAAGAATGAAAATGAGGTAGCCATCTTTGACCTATCTTTGTCTAAATCCATTGATTTTAACACTAACAAGGACATGTTACAAGTCCATAAGGAAAACGTGATCCTAACCAAATACATTCATCACCTACAAAAGGTAGAACAACAAAAATACTAGATGGTTGAATTTGTTCATCAATAAAAGGAGCAGCTAGCCAAGCTGAGCCTTGACTTAGGAAGGTTAGTAGCAAAAAATAAAATTTTCTCAATAAAGGAAATTTATGTGCTTCACTAGAAGATAGTTATTGAGGTAGTTGCCTAGAAAAATGAAGCCCTGAAATTTAAACAACTGAAGAACCATTACAGGAACCAAGTTGGACTTCTTAAAGAAGTTAATGAAAAAGAAATCCAACTACTGAAGGCAAAGATGAATTAGGCTTGCCAATAACTCCAACAAAGAGGTAATGTGTGGCAACCCATCTTTGATAGACTAAATGCATACAATAAAGCAAAAATTTATCTAAAGAAGTTAGAAATTGAAGAGATAATAGAATATATAGAGCTCACCAAACTCCAATATGCAAACCTAGCTATGTTGATAGTAGGGTGACGAAGAATAGAATTGGAGAAACAAGTGGCTAGTTCCAACGTCTTATACAAGGTGAAATTTAAGCATCATATGGAGGTGAAGAAGTAGTTGGAGATAGCCAATGTTGAGCTTGAATTTTTTAGGAGTAGATCCCCTGATCAACACTCTATTGTTGAGAACTTGGCTAAATGGATGAATGGCTATCTTGAGTTGGAGAACCTAGTAAAGACCTTCAACATCGAACATCAATAATTTGCAACATGGTTCATCAACATATAGGAGTTTTTTCCTTTGATGCCATGATCATGAGACATTCCTACTCTAGCCCACATCAATGAAGCCACGTGGACTACCTACAACCCATGTGACAAGGAAGAAAAGATGAAAGCATTAATGAATGCTTTCAAGCTTCTATTAGTAGTAGCAGTAGTAATAGGTCAACCTCATCTGCCTCCATCTCCACCAGCTTTAGAACTAGATGAAGGACCTTCAACATCATAGGAGCCTCCACATCCATTTTTGATAACTCAAGAATGCTTGCTAAAATTTTTGCGAAGTGTACAATTTTATTTTAATGGACACTAATTTTTGTAATCTTGTACAATCTAACATTCAAAGTCAATAGAGTTAATTAGTCATTTCGTCTATTTATTTGTTGATCAAAAAATTTCATACTTCTCCAATTTTGTAAGAATCTTGATCCTACTTATGTTCACTCAAGGATGATTTTTTAGTTAGTCATGTGAATTTGATGCATCCTCATAAGGTAGGCTACATCGACATGCATGCATTTACATAGCCCCATCAACATATTCCTATTGATGCATGGTTACATGCATCGATGTAGATGTGTCAACAATAATGTAGGTGAAGCCTATATAAATGTGATACTAACTACATTTATGATACCTTAGGTCCATAGCATAGTGAAACCCTTGTAGTTTAGTTTTTCCAGAGTTAGAATATTTTCTCTTAGAGTGCTCACAATATAAATTAAAGGGATTATATAGAGCTTTATTTGAATGTCATGGACTTGAACGCATTAGCATGAATGACAATAAAGTTGAGATTTCTAATATTTATTGTAGCATTTGAAACAGTTTAGTCCTTATTACTTGCACTTTACTTTTAATGTAATTTATAATTATGAATTTAGTTAATTAATGCATTTAATCCTAAATATGTAAGTATGACCACTTCAAGAATAATGTATTATGCTTGGTAATTCTAGTAGTGGCCATTTGGTATGCCTAGTAATTATCACTTGATAACCCAATAGCATTGATTCTAGTTCAACATGTGTACAAAAAGTAAAAATAGCTACTTATGTTAGAATAGTTAGTCACTAGAATAGCTAACTAGTTAAATAATTAATTATTAAATATTATTTTCCTTACCTAGCCTTAGAAGGAAATTTATATAAAAAATACACATCATATTTAATCATACAAACTGATATCATATAACCCTTTGCCTCATAGTTTAAGTATGACTTAGGAAGATAACAATCACATAACCCTTTGCCTCATAGTTTAAAACTATAAGCAACTAAGCAATTGAATTACATTGAATTTGACTAGATCTCTAGTGCATGCTTGTGATTTACATGATTGGGTGTAGGGAATACACCCTGCTCATCAATTAGAGAGGAAGGTAATCATGTTAAATCAAAGGTAAGCTTCAAGTACTCAGGAAGCAAAGAGGCATGAATACTTAATCCATTGAAATGATCAGTCTATTGATGATGCTATATGGATCCATGAGACCAAACTTCATGAATAGAAAATTTCTTCAACCTTTACTCCTTTGTTCACATGAGTTTACTTTTTGAAGGATGGGAGAGTTGGTGTAGAGAAACCTATTTTGATTTCCTTGTTCTCTTTTCTACATATGCTTTGTATAGGTTTTAGGCTCTCTGGGTACATCTTAGAGTCCAATGGGATGTCTTTTCTAAGATCTAGGTCAATGAAGACTTATGGAAACTTTAGGAGACATCTAGGATATTTCACAATCATTCTGGGTGAGACATCTCACATAAGTATGAGACGTCTTAGTTGAGTGTAAGATTTCTCAAAATATGTTGAGATTTTTCACTTGAATGTGAGATGTCTTAGATAATTTTAGGTGCTTTCTAGAACATTTTAGATGCTTTTGGCAAATATGAAGCACATTTTGGAAATATTTTAAGATGCTTTTGGCAAATCTGAGGTTCTTCTGGCAAATTTGTGATGTTTCTAGGAAGAAGTCTCTAATGAAGATGAGACATCTCAACTAAGACATTCCAAGTGAGGCTAAGACATCTTAGTTATGGCAAAGATGTCTTAGGCTAGGATGATACATCCCACCCACCAACACTATTTCATAATGAGATGTCTTAAGGAGGTCAAAGATGACCCAAACAAGAGGGAAAACTTCTTTAATTACTTGTTTCAATTCAAGAAATTTCCAAGAGAAGGTGGAAAAGGATAAAAACATCATAGAGTCTTCAAGTTAATCTTGAGGAAGGGTTTCTAGGATTTTTGTATTATTGTTTTAGTAAATATGAATTATGTTCATTCCTATATCAAAATGAAGAGATGAGATGTCTTGAAAGTTTATGTGTTGAGATTGAGTAAGAGTGTATGAGAGCACATTGAGTGAGTGAAGAGGTGGTTATAATTCCAAGGTCAATTGTATAGTATATTAGCCTGTGTATTCTTGATCTTACTTGTGAGTTAAGATTTTAGTCCTAGGTTATGGGAGAGATTCTCCATTGGTTGTATCTTGCATTAAGAACATCCATTGTATGGTTATAGAGCCTCATGCTCTATAGCATCATTTGAGTGTGTGAGATAGGTTGTGGATTATGGAACCTATTGTAATCTTCTTTTTAAATAATTAAAGATAACTATTTTTCCTATTTTCTAGAAAATTAATTATCTTTTCATAATATCTAGATTTGGTATTGAAATGTGATTTAATATTAAAGTGAACCTTCTTCATATGAATTGTTTGGTGAATCCTATTCTAGGTGAGTGTTGTGCTACGAGAGAGAATACATAGTAATAGTTTTACCTTAGGGATGAAGGGGATCGTCTAAATTTCAGCATGATAGTGGTCTTCTTAACAAAACCAAAAATGAATTCATTCATAATTATAGATCTTTTCTTTATTGATAGAAGGTAAAATTCAAGATTCCTAATTAATATGTAGCACCTATACTTCACTATTACTATAGTTATCATCTTAACATTGGCAAATTAATGTGAGATTCTCCATAAGTTTAGGAAGAAATATCACCAATCCATGATTGTGATTATGCTCACAAGGCTTGAGTAAATCAATAATTGGTGGCTTCTAATGTTGTAAGATCCAAACTATGTCTTTCAACCATTGAATATAAAAGGGAGCACATATTCCTTGATCCCATCTTATTTCTCCAAAAGGAAATAAATGGAAAATTTTTATTAGAAAATGATATTTTAAAGGATCTTCCAAGCCTTCAAAAAATAATGTATAAACCAAGATATTTACATTTGCAAGATTAACTAGCAATCATGATAGTGGATGCAAAAGACTTCATGCCATATGAGCCTATGTTTCCAATTTACCTCTAACTTGAGAGCAAGTTGGCCCAACCATTTAAGAATAATTTTATGTAAGCATAGAATTTTTAGCCCCTTAAAAAAAATTCAATGGATCAAGTGCATCCTCTTTTTTTTTCTATTCCTTATAAGATAACATCTTAAACTATAACATCAGTGATATTAATAATTGATTGAGAAGGAGAAATGTTGGTGGAGGTGAAGAGAAGGATAGCGAAAAGAATCATGTTAGCTAAGAGATTCTTATCTTCTAAGTAGAGAAACATGAACTTCCATTATGTAAGTTTAACTTTGATATGATCAATGATTAAGTTCCCTATGTAAGTGCATAAGAAAGTAACAAATAATAACATTTCTAAATAAGTGTCAAGGAGGAATTTGACTATAGCATCAATTTTTTAGTAATGTAATATAAACATCAAGAAGAACATCCAATATCATACACCACCAACTTGGACTAGTTAATTACCAAGTCATAGATGCTAGAGAAGAGATGGAACCACTTAGAAATCTAAATAACCACTTATATGGACTTAAATAACTTAGAAATCTAAATAATTTAGAAACCACTTAAAAATTTCTCATTGGCTATTTATTCTTATTTAGATCTTATTATAACATGAATAATAATCCAACAAAAGTCCAATTTTAACACCAAAATAGAAATTCCATTGAGTGTTCAAATTATAAGATTAAAAAAAATAATGAGATAATCTTTATCTAATGTTAATTCTTCCTCTAGCGCTACCTTGATCACCTTCAAAGCTTCCTACTAAATGTACATGGAACATAGGCATGAAGAGTTACTACACCTTCATAGTAAAAGAAATTCACATAGAAGCTCCTTGGAACATGGCTAAAAGGTGTGACCCAGATACAAAATACATAATTGGTCCCATTAAAATATTTATCTATATAAACATTAACATATAATTAATCATAAAATGCATAAATTACTCATAAATGTTTAGTTTACTTTTAGCAATGATTTTCCATGATGTTTCCAACATTAGATAATAGAATAACTATAAAGTTGATTCTAACTAAAACCAACCCTCATATATGCTAATGAGCAATTATTGGATTAGAACCCTCATGTATAACAATCTCCAATTGTTATGTTTTGTTTTAGCTAGCATCGATCCTATAGTTACTCCAAGGTCTTAGCTCCTCATACTATTTAAAATAAAATTTTCTAATCAAAGGTCAATCCCCAAGTGAACATGATCAATATTGTAACAACCACAACTACTTGCCTAGTAACACAAATTCTAAAAGAGGTGTGATATTAAATAAATTGTAATCCCAAAGCTAATATAATCAACTTGTAGTCATTACAACTACTTGCCCATTTTCAACAAGTCATGTACTAGTAACCTCTTGAAATTATACCAATTAGATTTCTCTTAAATGACTAGCAAAGCATTTCCAACATGTCAAACATGTGCATACATGTTTGAAATGTATGCTAGTAGATGTTGTCATGTTGATTTTTTAAGAGTAGAAGATACTAGTTTTTTATTTTTATTATACAATAAGAGTTTATTTTAATAAAATATAATAAATTTATAGGTTGATGGATTGTTATAATGTTATGTTTACTCAAATCCATATATATATTTAATTTATAAAGTTTTTTAATCATTGGAGTTATATTACATTATTTTTAGTAAACTTTGCCCCACTTGTTACATATATATATCCAAGGCATGTCTTGGAAATTTTTATCATGGAATAATCAATATATTTTTAGAAATAATTGCACTATTTTATCATCACTTCATTAATCTTTCATTAATTCATCAACATCATTCATCATTATTTTACTCAATATTAGGATTTGAATAGTCAAAATTAGGGGCATTCACTATCTTAATTATATCTTAGTCATTTTACAACATTTTTAGTGAGATTCTAGATTTATTAGAAAGCTAGAACATGTGTCTACACTTTAAAAAATTTCAATTAAATATCTATTTCAGTTTGGGAGAAATCAACACTATAATTTGGCAAATTTTCTAAATCTTGAATTTTTTCCTTGTATTACGACATAAGTCATTGTGAATCCACCATGAGCTTACCATGAGTTATTCTAACAAAAGAAACAAAGAAATAAAGTATCTAAGGATACCTTGATTAAGATCTGAAGGCTTAAGATGTACTCTCAACTTTAGAAAGTTCTCATACATAAAAAATGAACTACTTTTTGTACACTACTTTTTTTAGGTCCTCCCCACCCCCAAATACATGATCCTATACATGAAATTTCATAGCTATGTTATATACTTTTTAATTAATTCATAACTCAAATTTTCTTTTTGTTGAAATCCTCAAAATTATTTCTTATAAAGATGAATCTTATTGGAAGACTAAAATAGATTTAAAAATTCATCATTAAATCCATCCCAAGACTATATAGAATATAGAGATATATACCATGATAACACATAAGCTTTGAAAGTAAGAGAAAATATTCTCATTTTAGTATGTTCACCAACATTATTTCCACATGTTACCATTAGAGTATCAAAAGCTTAAATATGATTATATGAATCCTCATCATTAGTACCAAAAAACCAAGGAAAAGCTAATAATTTTTCAATTTCCACATCTATCCTAGGAGGAAACAATAATGGAGAAAGTGTAGCAATGAACTTTGAACTCATCAAATCCTTTAAAGAAAATTGAGTTGGCATATCTTGATAAGAAAATTGATTTAAACAATGAAAAAATTAATTAAGTTGGTTGCTAAGTGGAATAAGATGATGTGGAAGAAGACATGATACCAATTAAGATACTAATTAAGTGGATTAAACATTCAAGATTGGTTAACTTTGTGAGGAAATGTTCATAAAGGTATGGACATTTGAAAAAAAATATTGTTGTACTCACATGAACAAAGTTCATTAAGGGGCTACTTGTTGAACACTTGGATATTATGGCATATGAAATGACTGAGGGTTAAATAAAATTATGGGTTGAGTTATAGGTTGATGTAATTGTACAATATCTTAATAATTCATAGTAATGAAAGATTATATAGATTAAGGTACCACTTGAAGGTTGAAAGTTATATGTTGTTAAGTACACAAGAAATGAATGTGAGATTGGTTGAGATGGTATGTTGGGCCATTCATTTTGAGCAGCTTGTGAAAGGATATTTAACAACATTTGGTTAGTGTTTTAAACATGTTTCTGATATAATTGTTGCTAGTGAAAAAAATCTATAGGGTTGTTAGAAGTATTAAGAAAATTCATGGAATTTTCTTTTTAAATGGTAGGTTGAGTTTGAAACAATGCACCAGCCATTTGAGTTAACAAAAAAGAAATTGAAATACTCACAAAAAGAGATTAAGTTTAAGTAATAGTACCAAATTGACTTATACTATTCAAAATAGATGTTCCAAATCCAAATTGAGTAGCAATACCAAGGGTCATAGACACTTGATTACACTAGATAGAATTTAAGAATAAGATTGTGAATGTATCCCACTTGTGGTCAAACTAACAAGGGTCTAAAAATGATCAATAATGATAATTCCATTACTCCTAGTTACTAGAGTTTGGGGTTGTACTCCTACTATGATGAATTTGTTCTAGAATTTTAAGAAGCAAAAGAAGTTTCTTCTAATGACATGGGAACCTTATTTACTCTTCTTTTTTGAATGTATGTCGATGGTAACATATCTCTAACCAACATCTTTTCTTTTTCATGAGTCCAAACCATAAACCTAAGAAAAAATTATAAAATAGAGAAGAAAAGTTAATATGAAATAAATTTAAAAAGAAAACAATAACTCACAATCACAGTTGATTTTTTAATTCAACAATTTCATCAATCAAAGTTAATTCTAAATTGACCAAGAAAATTTACATATCTATTAAAGCTAATTGGAACTTTAACAATTTTATTAAACACATAGTAATAAATGAGTCAGTATCCATAATAAAACAATGTAATAACCAAAAGAAAAGATTAAAAACATTAAAAGGATATCATAACTTATGATAGTTACAATGACAACAAACTATTGCTTATAAATTACATTCTTGTGTTGTAGAGTGTGGTGAATAAATTAGATGGGAGACCATGGATTACATGGAATGGAAGTACTAGGATCATGGTGTAAGAACATTTAATATTAAGTAGAAAGCTAGAAACAACTACTTGATTTAATAGAAGCAACCATACAATATTAATTCATGAATAAGAATTATCAATTCTCTCAATTCTATCTTTAATTTCTTTCTTAATTTGTTATGGTATTATTATTCCTAAGCATCCTTTTTAGTCATCTTGTTATTATCACTTTGATTACTCCTAAATTTGTATCAATTTGGCTTCATTTTGATAGTTGAAGCAGTCTCTAACTAACTGCTATAATCAACTACAACTCAAATGAAATCATAACTCCCCATTTGAGCCATATTTAACATTCAATGAGTAACTATTTCTAGCCACTATGAGTAGCAGTCATTCCAAATGAGTCTTTAATGATCAATTATTCAATTACTAATTGTTGAAAGTTTGAATAGTCTAAATGGGTTTCATGATGCATGAGCTTAAACTAATAAAATTATTCTTCTAGAAATACATTCATCTTGACCTACTGTGGGTCATACCTAGCCACCTTTTCTAGTTTAATATTAGTTCCTCAATGTTGAAGGTAACTGCAATTTTCATTCAGTAAAGGAATATGTACTATGAGCTACTATATATCACATCAACTTGTACTTCCTATTCAAACCATGATTCAAGAACATTCTTCTTGAAAGTTAGCTCAAAAAGGCTCCCTATCATCCATTTAGTGCTCAAGTGCTTGTCTAATATCTTGTTGGCTCATTAAGAGAAATTCCATGACTGAAAAATGTAAATGAAGCTTCCCAAACTATCAACTAGGTGGTTGTGAGCTACATGAGGTTTTAGTTGCCTACTAGAATCATATAAATCATTAAAAATAAATAATATATTAGCATTAATTCATGACCTAACATTTACCAATGTGTCAAGTTACTCATATAACATGAGAATAAGCCCACATGCCCAAGAATGGATTCCAAGATAAAATAAAAGAATAATTCGAATAAACCATAAATATCTATTCACATGTTTTATAATCATATTGTTATATTATTTCAAAATTGAATAACATGAAATTATAAATATAAATTAAGTATAAAAAACATTAATAATATACTAGCAATGGTCCACCACCACCCTTCCAATTTATTTTTTCCAAGGAATAATAATCAAGAAAATGAATACAAAATAATATAATTTTCAAACATGTAATAAGAGCAAGGTCTAAGGTCCAAAACTTAAGAAGAATAATATTGAAACATAATAGAACATATAAGCTTAGAATTTATATACCATGATGTATAAAAATGTCAATGTACATAATAAGGATTCAAGGGTTCAAACTTAAAAATGCACAACCATAAGCATAAGCATAATAGAGACATTGGAATACACTAGCATTAATCACTAGTAACATAGACTATATTATTGATGAGTAGTGGGTAGTCCCTACACCAAACCATACAAATTCCAAGTATTCACGTGTGATCCTATTGAATTCTAGGGACTTAGTTACCTAAGTAGTCGATATTCCTAAATGATGAATTATGTTGTTGTAAGTCATTGTCTTTTCAATCTACACTTGTGCTTATCTGTATGTATGGTTAAGTGTGGTTGAGGAATAAGATATTTTTTTATTACTTTTCTCCTATTTGCTAATTGATTAAATGAATGAAAATTTAATGTTTAATTAACTAACTAATTAAGTACTTCATTAACTAACTATCCTAACATGGAGTATTCATTTCCATTTATCGTACATATCTTGAACTTATATTAATGCTGCTAAGTTACCAAGTGTATACTACTAGGTGCACCAAGTATCCACTATTGAGATTACCACCTATTAATAAGTTATGCTTAAAATGGTCATACTCACATTGCTTATACATGATAGTATTAATTAATTAAGAACATGAAAGTAAATTGCATATAAAGTAAAGTGCTAAAAAGTAGATTTAAGCTAGTCTAAGTGTTGCAATAAATATAGGAAATCTCAATTTTATTTTTGTTCATACAAATGTGTCAAGGTAAATGTGCACTCAAATAAAATGTCATACAATCTCATAAATCCATGCTACAAGCTCTCATAGGAAAATTATTCTACCTTCTGCAAAAGAAAACTATAAGAATTTGGCTAAGGCTAAGATCAAAAGGTTTCATAAATTCAAGGGGTATGTGCATTTATATAGTTAATGACTATATCAGGATCAACGTACCTACATCAATGCATCCTAGAATGTGTTCATAGGAATTTGTTAATGGGGTTGCGTCGATGGGCATGCATTGACGTAGCTTGTATTATTGATGATTTATCATATCCCCATGACTAATTGAAAACTCTTCCTTTAGTGAAAATAATTGGAATTACGTTTCTTACAAAATTTGGGGAAGTACAGAATTTACTAATAGACAAACTAACAAATTGACTCTCTAACTAACTATAAGAGTTGGATGATAAAATTTTACAAAAATGAGTATCCTTTTACCATAAAATTCAACACTTAGTTAAAAATTTAGTAGATGCTTGTTGAATGAATGGAGACATGATGAACTCTCATACTGTGCTTAGAGGTAGAGGCTCCTATGATTCAGATGGTCCCTCATCTTGTCTTGGTGTTGTTGGTAGCTAAGGTTATCCTATTACTGTTGTTGCTTCTACTGGAGCTCTAATAGCATCCAGGACTGCTTTCATCTTCTCCTTTTTACTTGATGGATCATACACAGTCTAGGCTACTTCACCTATATGGGCTAGTGTAGGAAGATCCCATGGGTATGACATTGAAGAAAACATTTCCTTTGCATTAACAAACAAGGCTATGAATGTCTTATGTTTAATGTCAAGTTTCTTTATAATATTTTGAAACTCTTGTTAGTCATTCATCCTTCTTTCTAGGTTCTTAGCAACAAATTGTTGATCAGTGAATCTACTTCTAAGAACTTTAAGCTCTACATTAGCTATCTTCAACTTTTATTTTTTCCCTTTATGAAGCTTAAACTTTGCTTTATAGAGAAGATAGGAGCTGTTCACTTGCTTCTTTAGTTTAGATCTTTGCCTTCCCGCTATCAACATTATAAATTTTGCATATTAAAGGTTGGCAAGCTCCATATATTCTATTATATCCTTAATATACAACTTCTTTAGGTAGACTTCTACCTTCTTGTATGCATTCAGTCTATCAAAGATTAGCTACCATACATTACCTCTTTATTGGAGTTGCTGATCTTCACCTTTGCTAATTTTATTTTTATTTTATTAACTTCCTTGAGTAGTCCAACCTTGTTCCTATAATGATTCATCATCCTTTCAAATTTTAGGACCTCATTCTTCCAAGTGGCTACCTTAATTGTAGTCTTTTAGTGAAGATCACAAACCTCCTCCATTGAAAAATTCCTATTTTGTGGTGTCAATCCCCTCTCCTTGAGTCCAAGTTAACCTTGGCAAGCTACCCCTACTACCAACAAATATACTTGACTAGTTAGTCCTTCTGCTACTTAACATTTTATAGGTGGTGATTATCCTTAGTAAGAACTAAGTTCTCCTTGTGAACCTATGACATATCCATGCCAATGTTGTTGGCCATAGCCTCTAACAAGGACACATTGAAGATTACTATTTCTTTTACATTCGTAGCCTCCAAGTATTTCTAGTGAAGATGTTAAAAGCTTCATCCCATGTAAGCTCTTGCCTAAGAATGGTAGGGTCAATGAGACCACCTTTCAACTTAGCAACTTTAATGACCAACCATTAATTAGTCATGGTAGCCTTCTCATGTTATGCATTGGAAATCAACATTTTATCCCTTTTCTCAAGTAGCTATGACTAGTTTATAGTGATTTCATCTAAGAGATCAAACATTTTCAAAAGTGATAGCATAGCTCCCACCAATATTTCCAATACCTCCTCATGTTGGATAGTGCTCATTTAACCACTTTCTACTTTTGCAAATGCATGGATGTCTGCCATGGTAGCGATGTCAGGTATAAATGCTATATGAGCATTAAGGACCTCTACTACTCTATCAACCATCACCTCTGCTACTATCTCTTGGTCCTTATGCTACATCACAAGGACTATTTCCCTCTCTCCTTCCTCTAACATAACTAAGAAAGTTGCAACATTTCCTAAAATATCATGAAATGTTTACTAAGAATGAATAATATGACTTCCCTGGCACTTGGATTGGGCCTTGTGGATGCCTAGTTCATATATAGAGAGAATAATAGGGTTTTCTCAATATCTAGCTAGCTAATGATCCTTGCAAACTCATTCAAATGGCTCATTGTTGGACTATAAATGGATGATTTTCCATGCTGCTCTTGAACTTTTATGAGTCATTTGGTAGTTATGAGCATTTCTAGTGTAGTTTCTAAGGCTAAAGATGGTGGTGGTGGTGGTTGCTCCTTCTCTTGTAGCTTGGCTACTATCTTATCTTTCATCATTTTTTGCCAAGACACAATAGGAGCATGACAAGCCATATCATTTAAGTAGAAAGCTATCCCTTCCCATCTTTTACATAATTTACAAATTAAACATTGGAAGGGGAGTGTCTTCCTACCCTTTTGATTTTCCTTGAAGCATTTCTCAATTTCCAAGAAAATGAGTTTGGATAGGTTGATAGAGAATTTCCTACTTAGAGTTATGCATGACCTAGTAAAGAATCCTATCACCTTAATTAGCCTCACTATTGGATTTAGGTAATAAGATGCAATCTTGAAATTAGCTTGCTCTACCTTTGTAAGGGTATCGTACTACTTACAATCCACCTTGTAGCATCACTAGACCCACTGGTTTGCCTCTAGATCTAATTGCATGAATATTTTAACCAATTCTATCCTAGTGTTGGACAAACAAAGGGCTTCTACTATTGTCTCAGTCAAATAAGATATGGTAATGTCCTTAATTTTCACTGATGCATCTCCTTGTTGGTTGTTCTAGAATAGGTAAGTATTCCCCATTTATCATACTTTTCTATTAGAGAAAATAGGCTACAAGGAATACCCCTATAATTTTGTTCTAGCCTCCTCTAGCGCTAATTCCAAGAAGGATTCAAAGTTTGGCTCTTGAAGGATGGAACATTAAACCTTCTTGGTCTTGATGCATTCTAAGTAGACCTTTGTGAGGATGACCTCCAAGTTAGGCCTTAGCCTAGAAGTCTCATCTTGCTTAGATTGGCCTATCTTCACAATGGAAATCTACCTAACAAATTCTACTTCAAATTCCTCTTAAAGAGTTTCCATAACATGTCTAAGATTAGTTGCTTGCTCTTGGAGTTGCAAGTTGTTGTTGTTAGCTCCTTTCTCCTCAAGATTACTTTTTCCTAGGTAGGGATGGCCCTCATTTTGGTGTAATCTACAATCACAAACATAACCCATGATTAGCTTTTTAGTTCATAATAGTTGATCATTTGAATATTTTTCCTTTATTAAATCAGGTTATATTAATTTATTGTGTGTTCAAGGTTGATCATTTAAATGCTTTTTTATGATCATGACTAGGTGTGTTATTTTATTCCTAGTAATCAAAGTTTGTTTGTTAGTCTTAACCCTTTATGGTAATCAATTAAATATTATTTTCATGGGTAAACCATGGGAAGTTAGAAAAATTTCAAAAAAAATTAGAAAAAAAAAAGTTTTGTGTCCTTTACAACATAAATCATACCTCTAATAGCGCAAAGGTCAAAGAACAGGTGAAAACATATTAGTGGTTTGTAAGTTAGAATGCTCAGAAGATTCTCGGACTCTAAAAAATTACAAAAACTCCTATAGTACTTTTGAAAAATGGTGAAAAATAAGCTAAGTATCATATGTATATATAGACTTTTTATACTACATCAATGGGGCCACCACATCAACACATCTCATTATGTCAATGGGGCTATGTCAACATAGCTATTCTTAGCAATTTTTTTCATTAAGGACTAGAGGAATTTCAGTTGAATCTTGGAAAGAAAATAGAGTTGAATGAAAGCTAAACACATGGAGAAGGATGGAAACAAGATGAAAGAGGATATGTTTAGCCTAGGAAAAGCAATTCTATTAGATTTGGATAAATTTTTGATACCAAATAAAGTAAAACAAGATGTTTTAATGCTATCTGGATGATTTATCAAGCAAGTGATCCATGGTAGAAAATTCAACTTAAGTTAGACAAAAGGAATACAAGTGGATCCTCACCAAAGCAAGCATGGGCCTCTTGTTCCCTTGTATACCTTCATCATAAGGAGTTCATGGACCTCCAAAGATGAGGAATGGTTGAGTTAAGTTAAATTTCATACATATGGATGGAAGTATCCAAGGTTTATATGATCTAAAAATGAAACTAAACAATTTTCTATGGTATGAGGTAGTGAGGTGGTAGAACACAAGATGAATGAATGGTAGAGATAGAACATGGAAGAGAACTCCTAGTCACATAAAGTTCTTGGTGAAAATTATGATTAAGATGATTTAATACTAATCTGTCCAAGTTGAGATAAAGTCCATTTCTCTTGTAGTGACCTTGCATTAACATATGCCCACTCTGCATTGATAAAAAATCTAGAACAACCCCAAAGGACAACCATCACTCTAAGAGAAGAAGGAAGTAAAGAGGACCTTTGTTACAAGAATGTCTTTAGGCATTAGTAATATATCTTTCCAACTCCATAACTAGTGTTTATAGCTTATTATTTAGTCTACTGGATGTGCTTTGAATTCTCATTTCTTGTTATTTTTTTATGGGAACTACACCTTGCAAAGAAATGGTTCCTTTTATGGTCAATAATATGAGTGATGTTGACAAAAACTTTATCAAATCTACTTACGGTCACATCCTTTTCCATTTCTAGTTTATCCTTTCCTATTTTTTTGAGCATCAAGATCATTAATTACTTTTAATTTGTAATGGGAAAGAACTTTCATGCTTCTAAGATACCAATTTCTTGTGGAATGGCTAGAATGAATGGATTTCATAAACTCACTACCTGATATGACTAGAAAATTGACACATTTTTAGTAGAGAACATAATCCATAAATAAAATTTAGTCTTTTTATTAATCAATCATGATAGTAATAGCTTCACATAAAATTTAGCCTTGATAGTAATCAACCATGAAAATAAAAAATGTCACATAATTAATAAAATATTCAAGAAACTAAAAAAAATGTAAATAATTATGTAAAAAAGGTTAAAAAAAATAGGTTAGCCTCATCAAATTGAAGAAGATCCAAAGAAATGTCTCTTAGAAACAATAGACCTCTCCCTTATGAAGAAGACATCTCGTTAGGGACATCTCTCTTGTAAATAAGACATCTCTCCCGAATGAAAGGCTAATGCAAAAAGATGTCTCAATCTTAAAGAATACATCTCTAATGACCATTAAATAGCCTTTGCACGAACTACAAGGTGATTTCAAAAACATATTGGCTATAAGAAGACTTTATTCCATTGGGAAATTTCCAAGCATTACAAACTATCAAGTGTAATTATCAAGCAATCATTATATACATCATTATCCTATTAGTGTTCCTCATTGTACTATCTTTTACTTATTATAAGTGGTCATAGTGAGTTGTACCTCAAAGTACAAGGATCAACAAATTTAGTTGCATTCTTTCCTTGTGATTGTTTTTCTCTTTTGCTACCCTGCAAGGTTGATATGCTTCTTGTAAGAAGGCATCTTACTTAGGCTTGTTGAGATTTTCCAAGATTGATTGATGGTGTAGCACCACAACACTTCAAAGTAGAGCTCAAGTTATAAAGGTTGTGGGATCCTAGAAACCACATTCTAAGCTTATTGAGACCTTGCGAGGTTGAGTGGATTCATGGTATCGTATCACTCTGGAGTGGAGCTTAGAGCTTGTACAGGGTGTGATACCCTTCAAACTACATTTTGAGAGCAACAAAGTCTAAAGTTGTGCTAGCGAATTACCATCCAAGTGTGGACTATCCAAGTTGGGGAACCACAATAAATTTGGTGTGTACTTTATCTCAAAGAATTTTTAATTTGGGGAACTTATTCATCCCCCTTCTTCTAAATTTAACAATCTTCATTTTTAACTCCCCTTCATCATTTTTCACTAATTAATCAACCTTTGGATCTAATAGGATCTCATATCCAAAAGTCTCCATTAGGCATAAATCCCAAGAGTTTCTCTAGTTTTGTTTTGAATCCCATCTGTAATGTGATGAAGTTATTCCCTTTGAGAAAATCCATAGCTTGGGCATTGGTGCAAGAGGTAGTAGTACCTACCCAAGGCTACATCTAAGGATTCATGATTTTCTTTCTTCCATCCTTAGATTTGTTTCCTTATGTTGGATACTCAAGAGTAGATCTAGTACTTTTCATTAAACAACTCCAACATCATATTCTACTTATGAATAGATTTTGGTTCCAAGGACCAGTACCAAATTTTTTCTTTCTTGATGAATATACTTGAGAATAGTTTTAACTTTTGTCACTCATTCTCAATGTTCTGTAAGGAAGAGGCATCATAGAAAGCTTATAGATGATGTTAGGAATCAGCATTACATCCCTGTTCAAATTTAAGGATATTGTTTATATCAAGCCTTTTAATCCTACCATCCTTCTGATGCCTTATAGAAATTTGAATTGCTTCTAAAATATTAAGAATATTTTATATAACTAACAATGGTTCATCATAGTCATCATGTTAATGATGGCCACTCTCATATCCATGCCTTCTATGATGAGACCTATTATGCCTCCTCTCCTGGTAAAGCTCCTCTTTTACTAGTGGTTGTCTACGCTTCCAATTCCCATCATCATGATGGGATTTTCTATCATCTCCATTGCAATCGCAATAATTCCTCCTTCTATCTTAGACGTGGCTCCTCCAATGAGAGTTTAATGATGAGGAGGATGGTGCAGGTGGAGGACTAGGATAATAGTCCTACTAGTTCTTTTCCTTTGGTCCTTTGCTTAATTTTCCTCCTTGTCTTTGGATGAACAATTAGGAGATCTTTCCTTTAATGTTTTTTGGGCCTTGGAATCTATCCTTTCCTTGTCTTGATTATTCTTCAAGATTGATTACAACTTTTGATAAAGGATATCATCCTCAACAAAAGGAGAAGAATCCATATATTGAGATAGCCTTGAGAAGAAATTAGGGTCCTCTTTCTGCAATTATAGAAACAATGGTGTCAAGCTCCTCTTTTCCTTGGAGGCTTCATGAACTTCCTTCATATCAATTATTTCTGAGTTGTACTTCTAAGGACTAGTAGTCCCTAGAGGTGTGGTTTGTCACCTCATACTCTGGGCCTGATGATTCAATATCTAGCTTTATGAGATTGATCATGAGCATGACAAGAACAAACCGATCAAGAGATAACAATATGTTGTCCTACATGTCCCTCCATGGCAACTTTTCATCTTAATGAAGGATAAAGGTATTTAGATAGTATTAATCTAGATGTGCATAAAGAACCTTAATTTGTTAAGCCTTCTCACTAGTAGTCCTTTTAGTCATATCCTATTGTTGATTGGATTCATTGACATGTGGTGAAGATTATTTTTTACAAGAAGAAGACATCTTAGTAATGTGTATAAAGTGTGCCTTAAGATAATTTTATTATTATTATTTTTCATGAAATATGACTCATTATATTTTTCTTATAACAATTTTATATGGATTCACTATTTAACAATATTTAGCACACTTAGCTAAACTAAGTTCCTAGTAACAACACCAATGATGAGCAATGAGTAGTCCCTACATTCAACCTTATGAACAAGCATGCACATGCCATCTAGTTGAATTTCATGGACGTATTTACCTAAGTGGCCAATATTTCTAAATGGTGAATTATGTGGTTGCAAGTTGTTGTCTTCCTAATCCACACTTTTGCTTAATTGTGTGTATGGTTAAGTGTGGTAGAGGCATAAGATGTATATTTTTATATTTTCTATTATTTTTCTCCTATTTGATAGCTAATTAAATAAATGAGAATTTAATGCTTAAATTAACTAACTAATTAACTACTTCATTAACTAACTATCCTAACATGAAGTATCTATTCTCAATTTTCATACATATCCTAAACTTATATTAATGTTGTTGGGGTACCAAGTGTATACTACTAGGTGCACCAAGTATCCACTACTAGGATAACCAAGCATTAATATGTTATGGTCAAAATGGTCCTATTCATGTTGCTTATGAATGATAATATTAATTAATTAAGAATAGAAAAGTAAATTTCATGAAAAGTAAACTGTTGGAAAGTACAATTACACTAGTCTACGTGCTGCAATGAATATAGGAAATCTTGAGTTTACTACTGTTCATGAAAATGTGTCCAAGTACATGTCCACTTGAATAAAATGTCATATAATCTAGTAAATCTGTGCATTGGCATTGAGAGAAAAAATACTCTAACTTCCACAGAAGAAAACTACAAGAATTTAGCTAAGAATAAGCCCGAAAGGTGCCATAAATGTGAGGGGTATGCACATTTATATAGGTAATGACTACATCAACATTGATGTACCTATATCAATGCATCCTAGCATGTGTCAATAAGGGTACGTCAATGGGAATGCATTGATGTGGCCTATATTATTGATGGTTCATCAATTATGCATATGATATATATATGCATAAGAACCAAGTATAAGAAAATAAATAACAAACCTAAAAACCTAAGTTTGAAACACCAACATGTTACAACAACTATCTTTAATGTGAACCATAACCACCTTAGTTCTTTAACATCCTCCAATAATACTTATTATGATTCATATTATGAGCATGACTCTTGTGCACTTAAGATACTTCTCCATAGTTTGAATACATCTTTTCATATCTTGATACATGGCATCATGAGGATGCATGAGAGTAGGACAATTTTTGTGCACCTTATCATATGTGCACACATAATATCAATTATAATGCACCCTTTCATATCTCAATTACAATTGCCCTTTTAAGTCTTGTTATGATAGCAATAATCACTTGTTATGAAGAGACACAATCTTTGTTAAGTAGTAGCATCATTTGGAAATGAAGACATGACATTATTGGTTAGAGAAAAGTCTTCAAACATGGGTCACATTCCTTTCTAACCATATAACTAATGTTAATGTTATAAGAGAAGTATTGTAACACCATGGTGTTTCAAATCTAGAATCTTGGATTTGTTATTTATTTTCTCATGATAGGTTCTTTGGCATAAGGTTTTATCTTATAATATTCAATTTTCTATAATATTATATTTTACTATAGCTAATGTTATATGCTAGTGTATTCTAACATCTTTCTTATGTTCATGAAGCTTTGAATATTTCATCCCTTAGGTAAATGTGTATCTTAATTTTGTATATCTTGAGATTTGATCTTTGAACCTCTTAGTTGATATTTTATTTATGATTGACATATCATGGTATACTTGCTTATAAGTTCATGTATACTATATTGGAAAAATTCCTTAAGTATTAGTGAGATGTGATCCTATGATCTTTGGATAATTATAGATATTTTATTATATATATTGATATGCTTCTTAAGATTTTAACCTTGGATCTTACTCTTGTTATATATTTTGGAATTACTATTATGTTATTTTCATGCTTATTATTTCTTTGTATTTGTGAAAGATTGATATTGCTTGTAATTTATATTCATTTATATTATTCTATATTTTTTGAAATAATATAATTATATGATAAAAACACATATTATATATTTAAGTTGGGGTTTATTCCATTTGTTCTCTTATTTTATCTTAGACATCATGAGCCCATTCTTAAATGATGTGGCCTATATCTAATATCTCTTGGTACCTTGAATCCTATGATCATAGTGTTGGGGTCTATTTGGGACACAACCACCAATGAGTGCCTCAAATAGGATTTAAGTGTTTGCTGGTATCTGGCAATCCCAAGGCCAAGATACCTCCAAATAGACTCAATAGTTAAATGCAAGTATGTGTTTGTTGTTATGAATGTTGAAATAGTTCAACTGTGTATAAAATTATAATCAGTTATCATGAAAGAGATTTAGCCAACTTCGTAAAATACTATGAGTTGTTGGAGATTCCTTTTTGTTCAATAACTTAATCTATATGGTTCTTACAATACCTACTTGTAACAAGTAAAATTTTTCAAAAATCATTTAAGCACAACCTTGCCAATCTACTCCTAATTTCTCCCAGAGAGAGAAAGTTCCATAAGAAAACTAGAAATAGAGCAAAATTCTATGGAAAGAGAAAGAAAAGAAAGTAGATTTGTGTAAAAATCTCAAATATTTAAGCAAGGTAAATTGATACAAAGAAACACTTTACAATAAATTCATCCCTAATTTAATATCTATAAATTTTTCAAAACTTTATAAGCTCAAACAAACAATTTCTTAAGGACAATCCTACTATACTACCAAAAATTGCTACATAAACTATCACGTATGAGTCTCTATTTTGGCTAGGTAATAGTTGTCAATGATTTCGTACAACAAAACTTTTAAACATATGACAATTTTTTGTAGAAATACCAAGGGAATATACTTTAAAAATCAAAAAGCTATTTCAGTCCTATCAAAATACCAAAGATTTTTTAAATCCTCTAGACTATTGAATTTCTCAACTGGCTTGTCTACAATAGCGGCTCTCTTGCAACAACCCTACTAGTATTCTTAAACATTGCATAATAATAAAATTTTCTATTAAATTGCTCTTGAGGCTTTCCAACATGAGCTCATCTATAACAAATTTTAATAGGAGTCTATTAACACATAACAAATGAACTATAAGAGCAATCTAAAAATCCCAAATTTTAATGACAAACATGACACTACCTAAACTGCTAGCTATGCAACTAAAACAAAATAGGAAAGAATGAAATTATAGGATTAAACAAAGTGGCCAAAATAATATCTTTAGTAAGTCATCTTCCAAGCAATTTTTAAAATGTCCTCTTGATTCTCCATCTAAAAAACCCCCCTTACATTCTACCCTTAAAGCCTTTTTATAGTGGCTTTAAGGTAGTTATAATCATTATCTAGGTTGGTTGTAACCACTAAAAAAAAGCTATACTTGACATATGTCTGGTAGTTACAACTACCATGGAGACTGGTAAGCTATAGTTGACAAGTGCTTGGTAGTTACAACTACAATGGTAGTTAATCGTAACTACTATAGGAAAAATAGGTTTGGTGGCCAAATGCCCCAATTTTTCCTAAATAATAGCTTCTCTCTTTTTAAAAGAAAATGCATCTAGCCAAACTGACTATATTAATGGTTACACTGTCGATAAAAAAAATAATCTCTAGAGCATGAAATTTCGTAAGATCATGTCCCTCCATATGTGAAATGCACCACATTTACAAGCAAATTGTAGACCCAAAGTTTTTTTTTTCTTTTTCCTTGGACTTTAAATCAATTTAAATGAGATGTTTGACCACCAAAACCATCCCAATTGAAATTGTACATGTCCTCCACTACGACTACATCGTCCATCATGCCTGCTATCACCCAACTGCAAGAAGGCACATCCATATCTTCTAGTAGATCATGCATCAGTAGAATTAACGCCTCGTTCCTACTCAATTTGGGGGGGAAATGAGTGACCACTGCAATCCAAGGTAATGCTCTTGGAACTCTAAACATAACCTCCCTTGTGCCCACCTACAATAATAAAAATTTGGACTACAGCGCTAATGGACACACTGAGGTTTCTGGAGTATTGTTGATAGCTACCGAGGAGCACCTACAATCAGAGTTGAAGGTAGCCATTAAGGCATTGGCCTATTAGTAACCCTAATTTGTGTGATGCCCTTAAAACCCTTGCCATCACTGTCAAATGCCAAGAAATGACTTCAGAAATAGCCATGACAAAAGCATGCCAAAATCCAACAGCCATGCTAGCATCATAGACACCACGCTACTGCCACAAATGTAAGTGGTATTAAACTTAGTAGCAATTGAACTAAGTAGTAGTTGTTATTGATGAGGGTGGAGGTCCTATTGATGACATGTTCACTACTGCCACAAATTAAAACCCTACCACTATGTCTAGTCGTTTTGCCTTATGGTGCTCTACGTCCAGCTACTGCCATAGATCAAAACCCTGCCACTGCCATTTCTTATGGTTCTGATATCAAGGATAAATCCAACATGTCTTGACTTGAATCTGGTAGCTTGTTTATTTTCATTCTTAGATTATTTGCACACTTATGTGCTCATTTTCTAGTAATGGATATTTGGGTAATCCCCTATTCTCTAGATTTTAGGGCTTTTATTCAACTTGTTTAATCAACTGTAAAATATTTTCTACATTCAAATTTATAAATCCACATCTACTATTTTTAGTTGTGGATTGCACACATAATGAATCTTTTGCAAGAAACTTGAATAATATGAACAACAATTTTTTATTTTTGCTTCATCTGATTCTTTCTCTTTAACTTGGATTTTTAATTAAAGATGGGTATTGCACATCCATTTCTTGTTTGGTGTCATTAAGAATGGAATTCAAAATTTGATTGTACTTTTGAATTTTTTTTTAAATTTAAAATAGATCATACAATAAAAAAAAATCCCTTATTACACCCGTTCCATCAAATGGTCAAATGTGACAACACATAGCTATTTGTAGATCATTCAGATACTATTATAGATGCATGTGATCTTGTTGTATGATATTCTACTTCTTTCTTCAATTATAAGTTTTGGTGTAGCATGTTATCTTTAGTAGCCCATCAATACTAAGTCTACCAACAATTTAGAATTAGTTGTTATGGCTACATTGCTAGCCCTCCTTTAGACATGCACTATACCAAAACTCCTAGTTCTAACATCTTGCATCATTATTAGTTATCATCTTTAAAAGGCCTCAAATTTGATGCTCCCATTATTTGTGATGCTATTTTTGATCATCCATCTTCTATCTTTAGTTCTAACATTCAACATTATTTCCTATGTTGAGGCTAACTTAACAGCTTTGACATCTAGCATCATTTTTCGTTGATCATAGTTTTGACATCATTTTTGATGTTCAACATTATTTTAACTTTCAATGTCCTTTGTCAACAAATTTTTAACTTTATCTTTGACATAATACAACAAATCTATCTATCTAGAAGCTTCCAAAGTTTCCTTTGTAGGGCCCATTGTATTGTTTCTTCATGATCTAGAATACATCTTTAGCCTACAAATACAAGCCTCACCCTAACTAAGAATGAATGATGACATCTTTAGAGCATCATTTCTTATACACATAGGGTACTACAAGTGCTTTAGTAATAATTTTTCAAAGATTATAAAGCCATTAATATAATTTACAAAGAAGGATGCATTCCATGTTTTGTTAGATTATTCTAAAAAGGTATTTGAACATCTTAAGCAAAGGCTTGTAGAAAATCCAAATTTTGAAGTACCTGATTGTTCATGACGTTTTCACAATATATTAAATGAATTCAATTATGTTCTAAAATTCCTTCTTACATAGTTAAATAATTAAAAACATCCATACTACCTTCATTGTGCAAGCAAGAGCATTGCTAACACACAACCCAACTACATGAGTACTAAAAAGGATTCAGTGCAAAGGTATATATGCAAGAAAATTTCATTCACTATGTGCTTGGATATCTATTCTTTGTGCATACTGATCATAATGCAATCTAATTCCTAATGAAAAAACCAATGGTGAGCTCTCAAATTTCTTAGTCATTTATAATCCTATAGAAGTTTAATATTACAATGATTAATAAGATGGAAATACAAACTGTTATTGTAGATCATCTATCCAAAATGCAATGAAAAATAAGATTGATAAAGAACCTTTATTATATCAATTCATAGATGAGCCCTTATTTGTAAAGGCTATTGTAATGTCCTTATTAGTATCCAATTCTTAGTTCATAAACTATCTCATGTATCTAAAGGAGTAGAAGGTTTACTCTAAATGAGATAAGCATAGGATTCAATAATTCCAACATCAAGTTAAACACTTCATGATGGTAGAGGGAAATCTCTACAAAATTTATCTCAATAGATTGGTATGTTCGTGTGTTCAAGAAGATAACTAAGAGTTCTCTAAGAGATGCATGAAGGACCATGAGGAGGCCACTACATATTGGGGCTAAATTTGTTGTCACTCTGCTGGATAGTTGGGTCATTGGTTCCCATCTAAATAGTGACCCTGATGAAGCTTAGGATTATGCCAAAATTTTTCAATTTAATGGAATTCTATCTATTGATGCTTTGTGCTTAGTCCAACCCAATTTTCAATTATCCTTGTTTGATGAATATATCTCCTCTACCCTTTTGCTTTGTATTGAAATTCATGGAGTTCAATTGCTTCTAGAACCGATATATGCAGCAATTGGAGCATGTGGCATGCTCCAATTAACAAATACCATCCTCATGAACCATAAACTCAAATGGGGTGTCAAATTCCCTGTAGGAAGCAAGCACTTGCAAGCTTATGGATGAAGCATAGATGCTACTGGTTATGTGTAGGGTTTTCCCAAGATACAGTCATATCTTAAGGAAAAATAATTCTAGATGTATCCTAAAGGCAAGCACAAATGGAGTAGGTACTTGATACAACTATTTCGTCATTCTGCTATCATCTTGCTAGAAGCCCTACCTCCAACCTTTCCACGAGTCAAACATCATGAAGAAGGAGAATCCTCTGCTAGAGAGAAAGTATCATAACCAAATTTTGATGCCAAAGATACAATGTTTATGATGATCTCTCATAAAACTATTCGTGGTAACAGATTAATGTTTGGTGATAAATGACCACCAAGGGCCTCTTATCATACCACTGCTAGTGAAGTCGAAGTGCCAGAAACACATGTTTATTGCACTTATCTCCTCAAGCATTCCATCAATGCTACACAAAATTAAATAGATGAAATCAAGTAGTTGAACTACATAGTCAACTGGATTGGATACTATTCTAGGAACTAGAATTTGTTGGAAGGCACCCTCAAAAACATCAAGAGAAAATTTGGCCAAATTGAAGTTAAAGTGGCTAATATAGAAGTCAAATTAGAAGAAATGGCTGATACTATGAAGGTCTATGAAGAAGCTATGAAAAAGAAAAAGGAGGAAAAGCAGAAGAATCATCTACGAATGTTGAAGGATGTGTTTACCCTAGAAAACCAGTTGAAACTACTACAACCTTTAGAGACTCATCAACAACCATATTTTAAAGTTCATGGTCAAATGAAGGAATTCACAAAACATCTCTAGAAGTTGAAGGCTAAAAAGTAATTGAAGAAGCTTGTAGAGCCAATGCCTAAAATGGCAGCTGCAGCAACTGCCCCTCCTACATTGTCAAAACATGAAGGTAGTCCTCTATCAAGGGAGTCATCATCTTCTCTAAATGACAACTTTGGTTGCTCTACAAGAATTATGATTACAAGGAAAATAGTTCCAAGACCACCTTGGCAACAATTTCCACAGCCTCCTCCCTTTATCGCTTTTCAACAATGGCCTCTAGCCAATGTTCCAATCATTGACATCGATGATCTCCCTCCTAAAGAAATCTTGGGTGCAATACATTTATGGCTCAATTAATTAAGGATCACCATGAACATACTAAACCTCTATGAACAAACAATCATCATCAGAGGATTTACCATAGTAGTTGGTAAAATTCATCATTTGTGGAAAAGCTTGATTGTAGAGTAGCAAGAGTAATTACTTCAAGGCAAACTCCAAGGTCTATTTATCTCTCTTGTTATAGAATTTATAGTAGATTTATCAATAAATTTGTAGTTGAAAGATAAGTTAATGTTAAGTCAATGTAGGTTGCATCATTTGGCTTATTTTGAATAATATAGTATTGAATATGGTCATGAAGTTTATCAGCCATCTCTTCACAGAGACCCAATGGTTGCCTATTTATATCTAGGTTCATTACCAGCTAAGTTGGGGAAAATGGTTTTATATAAAGCTATTGATAAAAATGTAGATTTTTCTATCACATACTTTACTGATATTATTCATATGGCATGTCACGAACTCCAATAGGCATGCTATCACATTTCTTTGGCTAAGCTTTTGCCTTCTGCTAAAGCTTGTGCCAATCTAGATGGCATTCATGTGTTTGGACCTCCTCTGTGAGTTCCAATGAAAGGGAAAAGAAGATCCATGCTAGATCATAGCACTTGAAGATCTTTCAAAAGAACCTTCCAACCAAAGCCTCAAAGAAGATTTCAATGTTGCCTATTTGTCAAGAAGCGTAAGCAACCACTCAACCACAAATCCATCTACTGCTACAATTGTAAGGAGCAAGGGCACTATGCATATGAGTGTCCTAAAAAAAGAAGAAAGATCCAAAGGTCAAGGCATTCTTTGACTGCTACATCGATGAGTGGGAGCTAGTAGAAAATCCTGACGATGAGCAAAATGAACAGATCTATCAAATCAATCTATTATCAAACTCTAAAGATTGTGAAGATCATCAAGAAAGTGTCAAAGTAGAAGATGCAAAGTCATCATTTGATGGATTCCTATACATGGTAAAGTCTATTGGTAGTAGAAATGAGGAAGATGAGTGGTTGCAACAATTGATAGCTTCAAAATACAAAGAACTCATGGACTTCTTTTAGCAACAACCTAGCAAGCAATGAGAAGATTACTCCATCACATCTAAGGTAGATTTTCTTCCTAAATAGTTATTTGTTTTGTAGGATATGTATGAAGTAGATAAGGATCTAAGTTGTGATTCCACATGGGGGTGTAAAGAAACACTCTTGGGTGGTTTCTTAGCTAATGAACCAAAATAATCATCAAGTCCGGCCATCCTAGAACCTCCAATCATCAAGACAAAAGTTTAGCCAAGGTTCTTGATCACACCATATGTTAAAAGGTTTCTAGTTCAACTGGAAATGAAGAAAGATGGCTTCAAAGCCACACAAGAATCTCTCACACAGCAAAAAATCTATCAAATCAAATAAATGCTAGCAACCTCAAGTGTCATTATTGTTTCCATCAAAGTAGCTATTGACAACATTGCAAAATGGCACAAATACAATGCATTTATAGATACCAATGCAACTCTCAATTTCACACACAAAAATATCTTGGAACATTGGGTTGAGTCCAAGCCATTCAATATAGACACCATGAATGGTGTTCAGTATCTCACGCAATTTTCTTTTGATGTCACATTGCAACTAGGTGACAAGATGATTCGGACCACTAATTTCATGTAGATCAGTAATAGTAGATTTGACATTGGTATGGGGTCTCATTTTATGGACTCAATAGCTCCATACGCTGTCAACACTAATCTTATTATCTATTCTCCTAACATCAACGACCAGAAACAAAAGGTTACAATCTCTATAATTCCACCAAAATTTCATAGGATTCAGCATGAGCAATTTTGAGGGGTGTTCAGTTCCACCAATCCCTCTTTGTCTAAGATTTTAACTCAGGCTCAAGTTGAAGAAATTGCTACAATAAGTACCAGTTTTGATAGAAGCTTATGAAGGCAATTTGTATTCAAGTAGTTAGCATTAGATCTAAAGAATCAAAAAAGATTATGGTTATCATAGAAAAGTTACAAGCATGTTGCTACAAGCACCCTCTACAATTTTGGAATATAGATAGTCTTGTTGCCTATATTCCCATAGTTCATTAAATTCCCATCTAGAGTAAGAAGATCATTCTTAATCAAGCTGATGCGAAAGAAGTGCACCTTCAAGTAGAAGAGTTTCTAAAAAAGGGTCTCATTAGACCTTCTTAGTCAAATTACGCCTGTGCATATTTTGTTATGAGAAATCATGCTAAACAGAAAAGAGGCAAAGCATGGATGGTGATTAACTATCTTCCCTTGAATGTAATCACCATTGAAATCAAATGGCCATTGCCCAACAAAGAGGAGCTAATCTAGAAGGTTGCAAGTAAGAGAATTTTTAGTAAATTTGGCTACAAGAGCAACTATCACCAGATAAAGATCATCAATTAAGATGTGCACAAGACAACGTTCAATACTCCACATGGCCTTTATGAATGGCTTGTGATGCCATTCGATCTGAAAAATGCACCTTCTCAATTCCAACATCGTATGGATGTAATCTTTAGTCTGTTTCAATCTTTTATTGCTAACTATATTAATGAATTTTTAGTATTCTCTAATATAGTTGTAGATCATCTTGCTCATCTTGAGCAGTTTGCCAAAATATGCCAAAGGCATGGCATAGGGTTTTTTGGAGACAAGAAAAAGTTCCATGTGTGTAAATCTGAAATAGAGCTTCTTGGTGTGCAATTGAAGGAAGGGAAGATTCACATGCAACTATATGTACAGGAAAAGATTGCATTGTTACCATATGAGCTTGAATCCAAAGAGCAATGTTTGAGGTTTCTCAGATGCCTCAATTATGTCTCCTACCATCTCACCAAATTATCTAATAAAACGATAGAAACAAGGTGCTGCAAAAATCACCAGCCTTTTCAATGGAACATAAGAGCTACCAGGCAAGTCCAATTGTTGAAGAAAGAATGTCAGAACTTGCCCCCTCTCACGTCGATTCTCAAGGGTCCATTCATCTTAAATATCAACACAAGCCATGATGCATGGGCAGCTATTCTAATCAAGGTAAGAAAATCAAGGGAAGATGAAGAAATCTATGCATATGCTTCAGGTGTATTCCAAAAAATGAATTAAATTATTAGCCTATTGAGAAAGAGATTTTAGCAACAATCAAAGGAATTGAAAATTTCCATGTCTACTTAATTCAAGACCCTTTCATCCTAAGGATAGATTCTACTAATTTGGCAACATTACTCAAACACAAGATCACTCCATCAGTGAAGCTCCAAATATTTGCATGGCAGCAATTTCTATTGGCATAGTATGTTTTCTTTATTGAATGGGTTTTAGGTCTAGTAAATTTTCTTCCTAACGCTTTAACTAGGAAACTAAAAGGATTTCCAATGAAAATGCTACATCACTCTCCATCCAGAAGTAGTAAAATAGTTTCAACCAATCTAAATAAAGAATGGTGTTCATGGCCTCTTCAAACTTTGGAGGATAGAGTTCAATGGTGTAGGTGCATTGTTAATTTTTTTCCTCAAGATTCAACAACAATTCTAACAAAGAATTATCCTAGGTTGGATTTTTTTTGTGAATATGGTAGGATAAATTAACTACATGATCATTAATCTTCACTTGTCCAGAATGGAGCCTCACTTGCTAGAGCATCTACGAGTAATGGAGGTAATTGATAATATCTGACTCATCTGATGACCCTTATTTTCAAACCAATGTGCTGGTAATTGGTTTACAAACCTTTTGGATTGAAACATATGGGAGAAGCAATTATGCACATCCTTCCAAAGGATCAATCTCTATCAAGATGTCATGCTATTTTCCAATGAAAGAATAGTTGAATGATCACTGCCTCCAAATGATGAAGCAACGTCAACAACACCATCTCCATCCATTATGATGGAAGAATTAGCTAAATTGATGAAAGTGTGTCCATACTACACAAAGGCATGTGGTAAGATTTGCTTCATGCACAAAGCTATCCTCAAATCTCTATAGGCTGCATGTAGCCATCTGTAATCATATGTTGTGTCAACATAGTTCAACATTGCTGGAACTACGTGTCCTATCTTATGCCCTATGTTTGTGTATGTGGTAATGGTTGTAAGCATGAGGAACACGCAGCGTAGAGAACATGCTTAGTTCTCCTATAAATAATGCCTCTCAACTTCTCATCTATCAAGAGAGAGAGAGAGAGCAAGTGTGTGTTAGGATCAAAAGTTTGAAGTTTCAATTGTAGTTTTGTGTCTAAAGTTTGAAGTCTTTGTTTTTCCTGGATCTATCCAAAGGTTGTGTTGTTATTTGTATCAAGGCTTTGGCATGTCTAACTGATAATAAAGCAGCTTGGTTTGAAGTTCAATACTTTGCTCTAAGATTACTCCTCTACTAAGAAAATAGAGTGAGGGTGTTGAGTTGAGTCATGTGAGCACCGAGCAAGTCAGCAAGCTGAGCTTTTGTCATTAGGTTTGCATATTCATTGTCTTTCTTGTCACTACAACGCTCATGGCTTTTATTCCTACCCCTAACCAATTTCATGATGCGCTAAATTAGCAAGCTTTAGAAAACCCGTCTGAGAGGAGACCTAACCCACACTCACCCACAAATGGTATTCTATGTTTTGTTAGATTATTCTAGAAAGGTATTTGAACATCTTAAGCAAAGGCTTGTAGAAAATCCAAATCTTGAAGTAACTGATTGTTCATGACCTTTTCACAATATATTAAATGAATTTAATTATGTTCGAAAATTCCTTCTTACATAGTTAAACAATTAAAAACATCCATACTACCTTCATTGTGCAAGCAAAAGCATTGCTAACACACAACCCAACTACACGAGTACTAAAAAGGATTGATAAAGAGCCTTTATTATATCATCTATCCAAAATGCAAGGAAAAATAAGATTGATAAAGAGCCTTTATTATATCATCTATCAAAAATACAAGGAAAAATAAGATTGATAAAGAGCCTTTATTATATCAATTCATAGATCAGGCCTTATTTGTAAAGGCTATTGTAATGTCCTTATTAGTATCCAATTCTTAGTTCATAAACTATCTCATGTATCTAAAGGAGTAGAAGGTTTACTATAAATGAGATAAGCATAGGATTCAATAATTCCAACATCAAGTTAAACACTTCATGATGGTAGAAGGAAATCTCTACAAAAGTTATCTAGATAGCTTGGTATGCTGGTGTGTTCAAGAAGATAACTAACTAAGAGTTCTCTAAGAGATGCATGAAGGACCATGAGGAGGCCACTCTACATGGGAAGAATAACAATTATTAAGATCCTAATAACCACATAGTGCTCACCAATACTCTTCAATGACATACATCATTTTGCAAAATCCTACTAGTGTTGTCAATGTGATGATGGGATATCATCATATTTTAAAGAATCATATTAGTGGATACTATTAGATATAGTGTGAATATGTACATTATAATTCCTTCATCTCCATTTCCTATGATGTTGAGGAGAGTAGGAAGTAGTAGTAATCTTTTCTTTAAAGTTGGTATGTTCATTTTTATGTATTAAGAATTATAAGTATATTTGTTTGAAGAAAAATGGTTCTTGAAGTTTAGGAATTCAAAAAATTATTAAAAAGAATGAGGAGCCAAGACACTTCATATATGGCCCATGCTCCAAGAAGCAAAATCCTAGACAAAAAAGTATAAATAGTGGTGAATTCTTATCATTGTAACTTGACTTTCATTATAAGTTGAAGTGAATAGAAGCTCTCCCTTCCTTTAATTCTTGAGTATTCCTATGTAAGCTTTGTGTGCTTGAAGAAGCTTTCCTAGCCTTTTCATGTTCTTTCCTTACATCCTTAGAACATGATTACTTCAATTTGAGTGAATCCCCTTCTATGGATTCTTCTCCCAAGTTCTCACAAGCATGTTTTCTCACATTCTAACATGTTTTCGTATATTCTCTTAAGTTTTATATCGTTTTCATACATTCTAATATGTCTCTCATATATTATCTTAGGTTTTATGTTTTTTCATGTTTCTAATGTTTATCTCAAGTTTCTCATGCTTGTAACAAAGATTTGAAAAACATAGACATGATTTAATGTTGTAATTAAAGGGATTCACTCCCATTAAACATTTTTATGTAACTTTTCCTTTGTTTCATATGCATTGTCAAAGTTTCATGGAAATATCATGTTCAAGCTTATATTAGTTTATGCATGATCTTGTGTAAAGATTTCCAAGATTATGTAATTCATTTGCAAGGTTTTCATTCAGTTTTAAAGTGGGTTTGATATCTAAGAATTCAAGTTTAAAGGATTTAAGAAGTTTACCTTAAAATTAAGGTCAAATCCATATTTCATGTATGTTTTTCTTTAAATTTATATTTTAAACTCTAAATCTACTCACACATAGCCATTCCTTAAAGTGTAATATGTAATTATTAAGATTTAATGACCTAAATTTAAAATCCAAAATTATTTCTCTCATTTTTTATCATACTATGACCTCAATACTAGTTCACCATGATTGAGAGCAACTTGCAATTAGTTCAAATTAGTTTTAGTCTCTATATCAAATAGTCATGTTGATCTCATGTTTATTTCATGCTTAGACTAACTTAAGGCTAGGTCATATTCCACTTATGACCCCAAGTTGTGCTACTCTTGGTCTCTATTTTTTTATTCATCATGATCTTTTACCAATAATAGTTGACTTATTTTCCTTATTTTTTGACTCACTATGACTTGTGCTTCAATTGCAACATAGTCATGCTCAATTCTTTTGAGACTATATCCTTAGTCATGATCCATAGTGTTCTCACGACACTTTCATTTTGCATCCAAACCTTCACCATGATCCACCATTAAGTTATAGTCTAGCTACACTAAGGAAGAAAAGCTACAAAGCAATTTACAGTCCTCTGGATGTCCTCTTATGATTGCCTCCTTTAACTTATAGTTGGCTTGTACTCCTTCCTCCAATCTTCCTTCTATATAGAACCTATAACATTTATCAAGTTGGAACCTCCATGCATCCTCCAACCATTAAGAATTTTGATTTATGATGAATTAACTTCATGAGCCTTATCACCCCTTCTTTAAATGATAAATCATATAGTATTGTTGTTGTAAACTATTGCATAGAGTGGGTTGAATCAGCTGCAATAACCGATTACACTATAGCAACTACTACTAAATTCTTTAAGCAACATTTGGTAAATAGGTTTGACATGACATGAGCACTCATATCAGATAACAACACATAATTTATGAGGTTAATATTCAAAAAGCTAATACAACACTTAGAGATAAACCATAAGTTAACTATACCATATCATCCTTAGGCTAATGACCAAGCTAAAGTCACAAACCATGAGACAATTCATATACTAACATAAATAATTAGTAAGTATAAGAAGGACTAGAGTGCAAAACTCAATGATTCTCTATGAGCTTACAAATTAACTTTGAAACATCTATCAAATATTTTCCATACAAATTAGTGTATAGGAAACTACCAAAATTGCCTATCCAAGCCAATCTCTATACACTAAATACTACATATGACTTGGATCTAAATCTTACCTTATAATAATATGACTAATTTATGAACTTAAATGTACTAAGTAAAAATAGAATTATTGTCTTTATACATAACAAAGTTCATGAAGTCTACAACAAAAAAAGCCACAACCTTAAGGTTAGATACCTAGGTCTTCAACTAAGCAATAATGTCCTCTATTACAATCTAAATAATCTATCTCAATGTTGTTGAAGTTTNTTTGTGAGGGGATGAAGGTTGCTACCAAACTAGGGAAAGAGATGGAGTACTCAGAGGAAGATACAGAATGGCTCAGACTCATTGTGACCACTTTTGATTAACTCCAAACCTCTAGGTCATAGAGGTGAATGCGATGTATTTGTTGTTTCAGTTCCAAGAATTTCCAAAGTTGTTGCCATAGAAGAAGATCCTGGCCATTGAATAGGCCTAGACCATGAAAAAGGTCCTCACTAAGAATGCATAATTAAACTAGGCTACTCATTTGGTTTCTAGGCTATGAGGGGAGATGCTAAAACTCTGGGACAATCTTGATATGATATGCCACATGCACTTTTCATTTTTTTGTAGCATATCTAAGGAGGTTCATGAAGTTCCTGGTGGTAAACAAGGTGACTATTTCGTTATAACTATATAATTGATGAACTTTGTCTTCTTAGTATGTACAGTCCAAAAACAATAATGTATAATACAATGTATATCCTATGACAAAGATATTTGGTTACTCTACTTTTTTATCTTTCTTTTTTTATTTATGTTTTTAGGTTTGACACATATAACATTGTGAATTGTTATATCACATTGTGCATGTTTATTTTAATGTCAATAGTCATCAAATTATTTCTATTATATGTNCCCTCACAAAGGATGTCAAAGAGGTCACTAAATGTAGATTCATTGATGGACAAGGTGATAGGCACACCATGAACATGAGTGATGAATTTTTTCACTTCTTTATTAAAGGAGTTGATGATGTTCATGATATCTTGGATAGGGATGGTTGGGCTAGGATCCATGAAATCATCAAGCAAACTTGCACTGGTGATCTTTTCTTGGATGTCTCTAGATACCTAGCTAGCCAACCAATGTTGTCCTACGTTCACCTTGGCAAACTTGAGGATAATTGTCTCCTCAGAACGTCCTAAAGTGATCATAGCAATGATGGATGATGACACAATTCCTACAACATAACAAAAATGACCCATTATCTTTGGCATAATCACATCATAGAAAACCAATAAAATATGGAACAAATATAACAAATTAAAATAAAACTTATAATCACATTGAGAAAACCAGTAAAACAATTAAAGTCTAGATAATCCAAAAACTATATAATTAGAAAATGTAAATATTGTATAGAACAAAAATAACATAAAAATAAAAATTCTTACATTGCTTTCTTAGTGAAGGTAGAATGGGGATCCTAAGAGATATACATGTCTATGCATCCAAATTGGGAACAACCCACAAATCATGAGCCCTCCTTTAGCTAGGCACCTATGGTAGGCATGAGAATAGAGTGAGGTATACCTACCAAAGTCATCTTTAAGCTAGTCCATCACTACAAGCCTCACTACTAGACTTTTGGCAAAGACCTCAAATGTTGTTCAGGCTAAGGGTAAGAGCTAGTCACTCTTGATCAACCCCTGGTCATCTACCTTATATCTACAAGCATGCCAGCCCAAACAAAAATTGTTAAACCTAAGAAGCTTAATGAAACAAACAAGTAATCAAAAAACAAAAAAAAAATTACACTTCTTCTCTGAACAGTAGACAATGCTGGGAGGGTTCTGGAACAAAGTGTCAACATGGTGACCAACCAGTAATGTGTTGTTGGCATTTTATTGGATAAATTCAAGCATATCCTAGATTTTGGACAACTGACATGTGCCTTTGGTGTATATGTTGTCAAATTGGTCACCCTTCACATGTGTGTCAAGCTCATCAATTAGGAACTTGTCGATAAGGCTAGCAGAGCAAGGTAGCAATGTTTCGATAATGATGAGCACTATAATAGATGTTAAGTGTGACCACACCATCACACTAAAGTTTTGCATTAAGAAGGCTAGTAAGTCCATGGTCCTTGGTCTAAACTAAAGGGGACCATAGTCCAACACCATGTTAGGAGGCATGGTGTTGGGTCCTAGTGTGTGGATGCAATACAAGAGGTCAACAAGCTCAATCACTACTAGGATAAGCTTTCAAAAGGCCCTGCACAATCCAATGATGACCATTAAAACCTTATATGACCATAACAAAAATTTAACAATTATTCAAAAAAAATTCATAAGCATAATTTCAACATTTTCACTTAAACCAAAAAACAAAATTCACAATTCAAAACCATTAAAACCAAAACAAAATTTAGCAAAAAATTAAGGAAAAATCAAGTAACCCATTAAGGTCAATGGCATTCTCATGGTGGAAAAATACATAAAAATTTACAAAAACTTAATGTAAAAAAATTAAAACTATGAGAATTAGCCTATACTAAAATCTAACCTACAACAACAACAACAAAATCCCAACTTGAATTTAACAAAATTTTAACTAGAAATCCTAGTTTGTAGTGAAATTAGCTATAGTAAAAACTTTAGGAAGACTTGTTAAAATTTTTTGAAAAATTATAATAGCTTTTGGAGATTGAAATACGACATGTCAATAACCTTAAGAACTTTTAACATTGTTTAAAAGGTCCCAAAAATAGACCAACACCGATTGTACAAGAGTAGGAGGTTTGTAGTTTGAGCAATTGAAACTACAATAATATAGGGCACTTAACACCAACAAAAAAATGATAATGTTTCATTAAAAAAAATTCTAAGACTAGGTGCTACACATACACAAAATTTAATAAAATTTGATATCAAAACCACATTTTCATGCCATGGAAAATTCATACAACAACCTATAATCACTTTAAAATTTTATGAAAAAAACTAAATTGTAGAAAAATAGCTAGAGTAGATATTTAGAAAAAAATATGAAAAAATATTTTAAAAATTCTAGAACTGATGCCAAAACATCCCACAATGCCGTAGGTGGAGTAGGTTCACTCCACAATTAAATCACGGTCAACACACTAAATCCAAATATTATGCAAGGACAAATTTATTTACTAGAAAAATAAGAAAACTAGCCATCTTCAATTAAATTATTTGAAGATTACAATAAGATTCACATAACTCACAAGGATCCATAAATCTATCAAACTTGAATGCTATTGCAGAGCATGAGGCTCTACAATCACACAATGGTTGTTCTCAATGCAAGACACAACCAAGAGAAATCTCTTTCACAACCTAGGCTTGAGATCTTAACTCACAAGTGAGATACAAGAGAATAGAACACATAGATCAACATACCATAAGCTACTCTTGGAGCTGCGATCACCTATTACACTCAGCAAATGTTCTAATCTAATATCTCTTTCCTAGCACTCCTTGCATACAAACTCTATTCCTTCTTGATGGATGAAGGTAGGTATGATTATAAATATCCAAAACCCTAGGAAGCTTTCTATTTGCCTCCTAAATGTTTCCCACGTGGATCTAGAGTCTTTTGAATGTTTCCCAATCAAAACACCACGTCAAAGCTTGTCTTCTTCACCAACATAGATGTCTCTTTTTCATGTAGACCTCTCCTATGAGAACTCTATTCTCAAAAGAGATGTCTACTGTTTTTGGAAGATGTCTTCTCTAGATTGGAGACATCTACACTTTAGGGGAGACATCTTTGAGGAGACGTCTATCTTTCTGAGAAGATGTCTTCTATGAAAACCCTAATCTCGAGAGAGATGTCTACTATTTTTGGTAGATTTCTTCTATGGATTGGACACATCTATACTTTAAGGAAGACATCTATTAAAAGATGTCTATCTTTTTGAGAGATGTCTATCTTTTTTAGGAGATGTCTCTTTTGAAGATGTCTAAGATAAAAATTCTTGTTTTGATGTCGGATGCCTCCCAACAAGTTCATATAGACCCTAGAACCCCTAAACTCATCAAAATGAGCCAAAAACACCTCCAAACATGCCAAAGCATCCAAGAATCTTCATGATAAATATTTAACACAAAAACCAGACACACATGTCTAGGTCTTCTTCAAGCATGAGACCTACAAAAACAACTTGTAGGACAAGCACAAAGAAATCAAAAGAGGTTTTCCTACACTAGCTCTTCAATCCTTCAAAAAGTAAACTCATGTGAACAAGGCAATAGGGGTAGAAGTGATTCCCCACTCAAGAAGTTTGATCTCATGGATCTGCACAACATCATTAGCAAATTGATCCTCCAAATGGATCAAATATTCACACCTCTTAACTTCCCAAGTGCTAGAAGCTTCCCTTTCCTTGAGTACAATTTCCTTCTTCTAAACTGAAGGCTTGGACTGATCAATAGCTCCCTTCAATTCACCAATGCATCCTTATATAGTCTTCCCATCAACTAGTCCATGACAATGCACAATATCTAAAAAATTAAACACAAAAGGCATACCAACATCATTTGGTAAATTAATCTCAAAAGCATTGCCATTAATTTTAGCCTTGATTTTGAAAGGCCTAATCTTCTTAGCTTTCAATTTGGAGAAGTTAACACGTCTCAACTGCTTCTTCTTCAAGTGCACCAAGACAAAGTCACCAATAGCAAAATTAGACTTTTGCTTACCTTCATTCCTCTTGAAGACTCTCTCCTTAGCCCTCTTCTCAAGATTTGATTTTACTTGTGCATGGAGATCCCTCATCTCTTACACAAAATTAGCACTAAGTTGAGCTTCACCAGCAAAGCTCTTTAAAGTATCCACCATCTTTGGAAAAAAACCCATAATTCACCTCAAATGAGCTTTTGCCAACGGCAACATGAAAAGCCTTATCATACGAAAACTTAACATTCTTCATCTTGGTATTGGGAAGTATCTTACTCATTTTTTCTCCATCATAAAAATCACAATGTAGATTATCTTCATCCTCTTCATCATTGTTCGTCTTACTCTTACCAACAATGACATCAAAAGTTACATTGCTTTCATCATGCACAACATAACCCAAAACTTCATCATAATCAACACAATGATCATGATGTTCATCATCACAATGGAACAAACCACTACCAAGCTAAAGTGAAAAACTAGAATCCAACTCACTAGGTTCCACATAAGAGACATTACTACCATCTACAAGGTAAAGCTTAGACTCACTTACCTTTTCATGGCTTCTCTTATCCATCTTCGATTCAATTGGATCTTTAACATGTGGCTATATAATCTCATCAAAGCTTCTAGCTTTAAGATTCCACATAGTAGTCTCTAACTCCAATGGTTTCTCCTCTTTCAAGGAATAATCAATAGCTTCTACAATCCACTTTGAAGGTACCAACTCAAAACCATGGCTTGAACATCAGATTCATCATCCAAACAATCATTCTTCCACATACCTTGGCGAGAAGACTGTCCTATCTTTAATGAGATAGCCTCAACCTGGCAAAGAATCTTCTTTCCCTTACCGCAAGGTATAGAACAATTACACAAAGAATGAGTATCATATCCTCTAGTGATCCTCTTGATCCTTCATGAAGAAGTCCCTTAATCCTTGCCACTCCTTTGGCCTTGATCTTTCACCTCCCATAACTTATGAGGTAAGAACTCTTCTTCATCATCTACATACATCATCTTGAACTATGAATATTTCTTAGTCTCTTTGATGAAGTTCTTGATTCCTTCTTCTAAAACTTTTTAGTATTAAGCACTCCCTTACTCAATAAGAGATGCTTGAGAAATCCTTTTCTCATTGATCTCTACTTCACCAAACCTTTCATCTTCCTTCTTGAACACCTTTGGAAAATTATCCTCCAAGTCTAGCACACTTGTAAGAAGTTCAACTTGCATATTATCATGGTTAGTAGCAACTATTGTCATAACAACAAAACCAAAATTGATTTCATCATGTTCCTTAATGTATTCCCTCTCTCCTAGAAGGATTAAGGAATTATTAAGTGAGCTTTTCTACCGCACTTGTTTAGCTATCATAGGAATCAAATCATGGACTCCATCAAGTCTAACAACATTCCACACTTTTCTTGCCTCATCAAACTAAGCACCATTGTCAAAATTCCAAGGTTTACCAAGAATTACATCAGCACAATCTATTGGAAGCACATCACACCTTACATGAAAACTTCCAATTTTAAATTTCAAAGTACATTGTTCCTTCACCTCTTGGGAAAAATATTTAGATATCCAACGCACCTTATAGAGTCTTGGATGAGGATGAGTTACCAAATCCAATTTAGTAACTGCCGTGACGGCAGCGGTCACGATTGCCAGTTCCGCAGAAACCGCGGCAACAACCATCATTTTTACCAAGTTTTCCCCTTATTCACCGAAACTTGGAAATGAGGCTGTTTTGTCTTATAACTTCCCTTTTTAAGTGTCTGAATCCGTGACAATATTCTTTTGCATGGTCGCTACGTTTTTTCTTTTTTTAATTCAAGGGAATCCTGGCTGCTGGTAATTATTGTGCGCACTTAGTTGTCCATGGGCGAGATGCGTGGCCGTCGTGAGGACCGCATTTTTACGAATCAATGAACATATTCAACTGTACAAAACGTTCCATCGAATATTGGGAGCAGCATAATAAATAATGCAAAAAGAGTGTTTCTCCCTTTCCAAATGGTCCCACACTGGTCTTCATCGTGGAGGCAGACCAGTGTGGGAGCATTTTGATTGATTCACCTTCGTTTGTCGCTGGGTATGGCATGGCATGGCATGTGATGTGCACTTTGGAATTTGGAATGTAGCTCCTCATTGGTTCGTTGCACGTCAGAACGCACTCTTTTTTTAGTGCCGTCATGTGCACCAAAATTTGATCTTAAATGGGGCCCATCATGTTGTTCCGACAAGACGCAACTGTTACGAGCATGATGAATGAAAAGGTCACCACGATAGCAAGCATCCTTAGGAGTGTGGTCTTGGAACTCGAACTAAATGCATGTATTTAAAGATATATATATAGTAAACATGAAACTTTTATGTTGTTTTCAAACATTAGCATATTCCTAAAAGTACACAAGAATAAAAGGTAATGCTGATTGTTATAATGAAAAGAAGCCTTTTAGTACCATAGATAGATAATTAATATAAATGTAATTTAAATATCAAATATTTACTTTTAAATATAGGTTTATTAAATAAAATTTTTAACTACAGGTTTTTTAGCACTCAAGAAATTTGGGTTAGAGTGTTCCACAAGACTACTTCATAGTTGATACACTCAAAAGTAAAGCCAAGCATCCATAACCTCTCTTGTGAGGGACAAGTGTTCTAACAATTATGCTACACTTCTTAGTACTATGGATACTGTTTTTCTCAATGCATATAAAAAACGTATGGCTTTAATAATAAATGGGAAATTTTCATGCATATAGGCAAAGGCCATGACTCAATAAGGCATAACTCATTTACTTGGAACACATGGCTTCTAATTTGCAAGTTACTGTTCTGTTTCCAAAGTGTATGCTTGGACATGTACCAACCATGAAAAACCATAGTCAAATGCCTCACATAAATAGTTAGCATATGTTAATAAAATAAAGCACCTAGATGATAAATAGAGGTGAAGAGTTAAAATTTGGCATTTCATTTGGTGCTAATTTCTCCTTTTTAGCAATTTAAGTTGAAAAAAACTACTCCCATTTATTACTAGTAAAAAAACCAAAATTTAAAGTCTCTACTCTAAATTTTATAAATGCTTTTTTAGGTGATAATTCAAGCCATGATTATTACCAACATCATAATGCAAAGTCAAATTATAGTCTTTGCTATTATAACTTTGATTCTAGCATGGAATGTTGAGTTATAATTTAATGGGAGCTAAGATGATGAGAACTTAAGCAAGGCTTGCTAATAACATTCTAATACTTGATGGGAATAATAGCTAAGAGATGGTTATCTTCTACATTTAATTTATTAAATCTAATATGATGTAAATAAAATTGCCTCTTATCTTTCACATTAGCCCACATCTATGTTAAAACCTTCTATTGTTTAAAAAAGTTCCAACACCCACCACATACTATCACTATTATTTGTGGCTCATAGCTATCTATCCTATAAATTGGTATGGGAATGTCATAATATGTTGCTTGAGAACCATCCATCCAATCCTACAAAACACTTATTCTTAACTCATCACATAGTTCCTATTGCTCATAACCAAAAAGTCTTTCAAACAAACACTCTCATTGTAGAAAGCTTGAGTTTTAGTGGACAATTCATTCAACGCTTATCCTATGATCGGACTAGAAATTGCCATCATTATGATTATTTTTGGAGATCTCTATCATTTTGAATACCTGTATGTGTTGGTACTTTTTGAAGATGCTTATTATTTACAAGGTGTAATAGAAGGGAGGTCATAAAATTGGTTTTATTATTGTTGTTGTTATAGTTTAATCATTATATTTTGAAATTCAATGTGTTATTGTTCATTCAAACTACACTTGAAATAATTTTTCATATTCACATGTTTTTACTTTTGCTCTTTCATGAGAATTTTTAGAACTTTTCCTTTAATTATTGAGATACTTTTCCTTAATTTAAGATATTTTCACCTTTTCTCTGTCCAATGTTTAAAAATTTTTTGAATTCTCTTTGAATCTTGCCATCTCAGCTTCATTTTCTTTTCGTCATTTTTATTTTGATATATTTCCTTTAATGTGAAAGGCAACCTTTAAAAGCAACCGTAGAGCGGATTTAGAAAGGCATCATGGCCATCAATTTCGAATCCTTTAGCCCACTAACGAACTTATGTCGATGTAGCCAAGTTCTCTATTCTTAGTTTCGGACTTTGGTTGTATCGTGTTTTTTAAGATACTTTGGCAGTTATCACTCAAGCTTTCAATCTGATTCTCAAATTCTTCTTGCTTAAACGTATGAAGAATGCATTGGAGATCAGGG
This sequence comes from Gnetum montanum, assembly GCA_015680685.1. Classification (NCBI taxonomy): domain Eukaryota; kingdom Viridiplantae; phylum Streptophyta; class Gnetopsida; order Gnetales; family Gnetaceae; genus Gnetum; species Gnetum montanum. The sequence continues at coordinate 274,806 of MNCI01008530.1, forward strand.
ATCAGTGTATGTGTCCTTAATTAACACGCCAGGACAAAACACAGAGTTGAGCCCACAATTGTATTGGGAAAAAAAGAAAACAAAACCCCATAAAACAAAGTCTTTGAAACAAATTGAAAGCTTTTCTCTGACCTACGCTACTCAGATGTATTATAAAATATCGGATCGGAAAAGATCTTTTTTTAAGGACTTAGAATACGCAACAATAACAATCATATATGTGTTAATAAACAAATGGGGTAAATGCGAGAAAGAAGAGAGACAGAATCTGAAATAACAGGAATCTTATTTAGCAGGGGTAGCGGACGGTAGGCAGGGACCATGAACATCCAACAAGAACAATCGGAAACGAGGAAACCGCACACACAGCAGAACCGGTGCCATTGCAGAAGCGTGTCAAAGCTCTGCAAATGCTTCTCCATTTGTCCATTCTCAGCCTCATCATCATCCTGATCCTGAATTCTCTTATTGCTCCTCCTTCTGTGCTCTTTCTCTCGCCATGGCCGTCCATGACGTGGATCCTCTGGTACCCTTCAGACGTAGGAGACATCGATATGGTAGTCCTCGTTTTCCGACTTCAAAATTCTTGTCCTCAAACTTCTCTGCAATTTGGACGGATGCCGCCTTGTTTCTTGCTTTTTGCGATTCTGCTTTCTGCTCTGAAGCCGCGGCCCTTTTGAAGGCACACTAGTTCAGAGAGCGGGCCTGCAATTGAAAGTGAAAGTGTGATGTTTCATGTCATCCACTGCATGCTTTCCATCACTGATTGCCCTTCCTCTGCTGCTGTGTTTGTCGCAGTGTTATTGTCGGCATCGTGACTCAGAGGCATTGATTCCTTTTTTTAACATTCTTCCACATATTACACTCCAAAGCGCCACTGATTTCAGTTGACTGCTCAGCCACCGCCACTGTAGTCATGTTTATTTGTTGCATGTTGTTGGATTTTCCTTTTCCTGTTAATTAGAACGCTCTTCTACAACACCTTTGCTCGGCAGTTGTTTGTCGTAGTTACCAAACACGGTCTGAATTCACAATGAATTCCGCTGCTGTTACTGCATCTCTCCTGTTTGAATTCACAATGAATTCCGCTGCTGTTGCTGCATCTTTTCAAGAGGTAGTAGATGAAGAGTCGCTCTCTGGGGCATGGGATTTCATAAAATGAATATATTAAAAATAAAAATTTAGCGTACAAAAATATAGAAGCGAGTATAAACTCCAAAACATCAAAAAAGGAAAGGCCTTAATAGTTTTGGGATACCTTTTTTAGTTTTTATCTTTGCACCTAATTATTCCTTTGATGAAAGGACAAATTATTCCTTTGATGAAAGGACAAAGAAAAATCTATTTTGATATTCTACCATGCAAATTTCTCCACTGCCGATATTTGGGCCTTTGTTATGCTATTTTTTTGATTCTATCTATATCATATTTTCTAGCTTTTTGTTCCTGTACATGTTCTCACCAAAAATAAATTACCTTATCCTTTTTAATTTTTAGGCTTATTATAAGAAACCAAGCAATATATAAGGAACTCCAAGGAATCATCCTTGTTAGATCACAACACAACAATTGGCCAATGCCTAAGTTGTAATTTTCACCTACAATTCTTCTCCATTGTATTCATTAATTTTCTCTATGCTTCGATCTTGAAGCTGTGTTTTTGCTATCAGTCTAGCAACCAATTTTTATTGGGGTTTGTCATGTTGAAATTTTTTCCTAGGGTAACTCTGTGTTTTGCCAATTTTTGCATTATTCTTCATTTTATCTAAAAAAAAATTATTAATATTATGTGCGAGAGAATGGGAATAACAGTTAAGAAGCACCCACATAGGTTTTCACTTCATACTAAAAGCTTCTGTTAATAAAAAAGAAAAATTAAAGAAAAACATTTAGGAATTCATGTGAAGCATCATTAGTTATTGAATAATATTACCTTGAATTGACAATAAAAGAAAATTTAAGTATTAATCATCATTTCCAATTGATTTCTCAATGATTAGAGAAAGAATAAATAACCTTTTTCTCTCTTTATTGTAAGATTTTTAAATTTTTGTTCAAGATGGAGCTAACCTTTTTAATTGAATATACTCCAAATGTTGTAAGTGCATGCCATTATACCTTTCATAGCTTGCATATGATTGTTTAGTAGGATGTTTTGAATCATATTAGATTCATCATTAGTTCAAGTTGATTTCTTAGAGATAATAAATAACATTTTATCTCTCTTTAACATGAGCTTCTTGAATTTTCATTCAAGATGGAGCTTATCTTTTTGATCAAATGTATTTTGAATGTTGCAATTGCATGTCATTATATCATTCTTAACTTGGATATGATTTCTTTGCAAGATGTTTCAAATCAAACTAAATTCATTAGTTACATTGATTTCTTAAGGATTACAAATAAATTAAATAACATTCTCTCTTTTTATTTTGATATTCTTAAATTTTTATTTAAGATGGAGTCAAATTTTTTAATCAAATGTACTCTAAGTATTGTAAGTACATATCATTGTATCATTTATAGCATGCATATAATTTCTTTACAACACATTTTGAGTAATATCATACTAGATTCATTATCAGTTTTAAGTTATTTTCAAAGGATTAGAGAGAGTTTAAAGAGAATTTCTCTCTTTGGCTAGTTAATATTTACATGATCTCCCTCTTTATAACCTCTACTTGACTATTAGCCAATGGGTGATATAGTGAAATTAGCTTATGTTTTACCACTAGGTGTTACATTAGTTTCTTAAAGGTAATACTTATGAAATAAGTTTCATTGTTATAAATTAAAGATTTAGTTTTAAATAAACTTTATGATGTTACCCTTGACTATTTTTTGATTTTTGGTTTCAATGCCCTATAGGAATGCTTGGGGCTTTTTGATTAGTCTGGGTGTTCATCTATGTTGTTGGAGAATTTTCTACTGTCCATGATGATATTGCTATTGTACTTGTTAATTTGGAGGTTCATCCTACTTGTTATATAGATGATCAAACATTCCCTCAAAAAGATTTAGGCACATCAAAATGATTCACTATATGTTGTTCAAATAATTTAGTGGCTATAGTCGTTATGTAATCAATTATTGCAACAACCTCTACCCATCTCATGTAGTTGTTAATAATAACTATGATATGCATACCATTAGAGAGATGGGGCCCATGAGGTTAATGCCCTAGATGCCAAATGGTTCTAATGGTTGTATTCACTACTACAGTTCTTCAAATCAAGATGATATCCCATTAATTTTTGACATCATTCATAAGATTGGAAGAATCTGTATTCATCTTTAGAGAGTATGAGCTATAAATATTTAGTCATTAGAATTTTTATGACTATCCTTCTAACTGCATAGTTGTGCCTAAAAGGTTTCTCTTGAGCATCTTATAGAACCCTTCACTGGGTTTTATTTGACATGCACTAGCATACCAAGCCATTAGAAAAGATTTTATAGAGATTATCACCAATATCCATATAATGCTTAGTTTGGTGTTAAAATTATGAGATTCTCCACTTGTTCCATTTAGTATGAACTCTTTGTTTAGTAAGGTAGGTAAAAATATTAGCAGATCATGAAGTCATTACTCAAGAAGAGGTCTTCATAACTTCCGTATACAAGATTTTGTTTAGAAATTGATTAGGAAAAGACTTCTAATTGATCTCATGATATTGAAGTTGGGAGAAATGATTTGCGACTACACTCTTTGTTTCTTTTTTTTCAATCATGTTGATGTTAAATTATTTTGGGATCACTAGTCACTAAGGATTCAAAAACTAATTACTAGTTTATTTATTTAGAAATGGATTACACTATGGTTTGTATGTATAAAGATTAGATAATCAAATACAAAATGCCTAAAATTTTCAAATGCATATATCACCACCATCACATCTTTTTCTATGATAGTGTAGTTTAGTTATGCAACAATAGTATTCTTGTTAGCATAGTGGGTGTAATAAGCACTTCTCCCAATGCATAGTTGTATGCATTAATTATAATGTAAAATGACCTGGATTGTTCAAGGGCTTGTAGGATGAAAGTATCTACAAGCCTTTGTTTCAATAATTCTAACATCTACTTGCATTATTCATCTTAGCAAATGGTGCATCCTTCTTGGTAAGTTTAACTAGTGGCTTGTTAATCTTGGAAAAATTCTTGATGAATTTGTAGTAGAATCCTATATGCCCAAGGAATGACCTCACATATTTCATTTTTGTAGGTTGTTAATGGACTTTTTGGATCACCTTGATTTTTCTTGAATTCATGTCAATTCACTTATCTAAAAGTTTACACCATAATAGAATTTCCTCCTAAATTATCAAATGACTCTTTTTCTATATTAGCTTTAAATTTTCCTCTTCAAACTACTTCAATACTTGTTCTAACATATCAAGGGTATATTCAAAATTGAAATCATAGGTATAAAAGTCATCTATAAATGATGAGTCGCATTTTGGGTGACCGCGATATTGCGTCTTTTATCTTGTACGCGATATCATAGTCTACCGCCAGTTCTATAAATAAGAGGCAGCTCTCCCTTGTTTCAAAACTTAGATTTAGACCCTTAGCTAGACTCTTGCAGTTTTATCATTCCAGAGTTAGAATATTTCCTAGTGTATGCCTGCAGTGTGGTGAATGTAATTATACGGCATCCTTATTCGAGTGTGACATACTTGGATACGCACATGGCCGAAAATAAAGATCGAGATTACTTCATCATCACAGCATTCACTTAGTTTAATTATTTAATTAATTGTCATTTACTGCTTTCCTAGTTAATATCTTCTCACCCTTAAACTCATGTTAAAATGCGGAATGAGTACAACTTGATTACGAGCAAGTGTGACTGCTTGGTAACCCAGTAGCGTACCTAGGATCTGCACTTGGTAATCCCAGTAGTAGTCGTGCACGAAGTCCAAGATGTGTACGGATAATCAAGGAACGAATGCTCATTGCACTTAGGCTAGATTAGATTCTCTCTCACCCTTCTCTCCTAGCTTAGTTAATATTACTTTCCATTGCCTCAGGAGTAGCATTAGATTAGAAACCCATCATACACCTCACTCTCGACTAAACCATACATGACAAAGCTAATACTAGTCCAGGTGGGAAGACAGCGAACTACAACCTAAGGCTAATTGTCTAGATGCCATAACCAGTCCGTCTGCGGAGTTTGATCGGATCGCACGTGTAACACTCGTATTCGTATGGTTGAGCGTAGGGTACCTCGCCACTCATCAATAAAGATTTCTACTTCATTACTAATATGCTTTTGAAAGATGCTAAGAACAAGGTGTTAAAATGTAAAAGGTGCATTGTGCAACCAAAAAGACATCTTATTGTACATAAAAGTTTTTCAAGGAATTATAAAAATGGTTTTGGACTAGTATTCTCAAAAAATTTGAATTTGATTATATCCACTATACCCATCTAGAAAACAACAATATTTAGTTTACAAATAAAAGTGGAAAGTGATCCTTAAATGTAGCACCATTTAACAATCTAAAATCAATGTAGATCCTCTATTTTTCACATTTCTTTAGCACAATGATAATTAGAAGTTCCCACTTACTATTTGATACTTAATAAATGAATCCAGCTTTTAGGAGATTGTTGGTCTCTTGTTTTATAATCTCTTTCAATTTGGGATTCAACTTGCATTGAGCAAGCACCTTGGTTTAATTGTTGGATCTATATGTATATGTGATGTTATGATATGCAAAGATGTATCCTTGTAATTTCATCATAAGAATAAGTAAATGTTGTTGGCTATTTATTTATCATCTTTAGCAGCTTTTACTTTTCTTTTCTAGTAAGTTCACCATTTCTAATGATAGGTTTTTCATTTTCTTGGTACACGTGTTATAGTGATTTAAGTAAGGGATTCAATTCAATTAACTCTAGTATAATTTCTTCTATCATTTTCAACTTTATCCAATTAGTAGGCTCTTTTTTGACATAATATAATTAGAAAAGTTTCTATCACATTTCCTACTTCTCGTCCATCTTATCTACATAAGAACTAATGATTTTTTCTGCTAGTTCCATGCATATATATTCTTTTGTAATTAGCCACTAGATGCATTTTTCTTTATGGTTGCAACATGCATGCACTACTACATACCTATACTTTGCACATTTTTTGCATGTTGAAATGGTAGTGGCCTTAACATTCCAAATTTTTTACATGAAAATGCATCTTGTATCATCGTATATCATGCATGGAACTTCCTACTACTTAATCATTTTATGCTTATTAGCCTTGACAATCTCCATGGAGAGGTCTCTAATGCTTATCTTTGCATCAATGGTGCTCATCCATGCTCTTTCCATGACAATGATAAACTCATCCTTACTATTTCCTACCTGGAATACTAGGAAATTTGTTTAAGGTGATCATCCTTTAATGTTGGTTATCACATCATTAACTTATCCTAGTGAAAGTGTGATAAAATGGTTTGAAAGCTTTGGCCAATGTTGCGTTTCTTAAGTTGCAATAGATTCCATATCTTGTACATCTCTTGTAAGATGAGATTTATATCTAAACCTAAATTTAATAAATCATAATAGGATGATTACCTAAAATTTGCAAGTACACAAGAAAGCTTCTAGGATCTATTCTTTTCTTAGGAAGAGTACTTATCTTAATCCAATCATATACTTCTTGTGTAAGCATTACTAGTTTGCTGCTAATTTAATGCTAGCTTTTCTTAATAGTTAATACCACTAGCTAATAGGATAACAAGTCTATTAGCATTATTTGTTATTCTACTAGCTAGCTAAGAAAGAATGTTTTCTAGGTTTGTGCTAGGGGCTACTAGCATCGTCATCCACCTAAATGTTAATAGTACCGTTGTTGAGGTCAACATCACCCATGCTAAGCACGGGGCCATGATCAACAGGGATATTGCCAAGGTTAAAGGATCTTAAATTTTAGGATGTGTAACTAGACCCAGAGAAGCTTTTTGTGAGTGTGAAATAGCATACTAATAGGAATAACAATAGAACCATGGAAATTAGTCATGGCTTCCTATGATATCAAATTTTCTTTTGTGCTCGTGATAGGGCAAGCAAAGTAAAATCTAGAAACAATGAAAGGAGACCAAACTTCAATCATGCGTATTATGTTAAGAGTTAAGACTGAAGAGTACAATGAAGGCAGAAAAGTAAGCGTGCTCAGTTTGAAATAATATCATGTCAAGGTAACCAAGAATGTAGGATGACGATAGACACAGAAACAAAGGCAGCAAATGTTGATGTTGAATCTATTTGCTTCTTGTACATGTGTGCTTCGTAGAAAAATTGGCGCTCATGCAGTGAAACAGAGATTAAGCCTAAAAAAATATTTGCGAGGTAAAACAACATATACATTACATAAGCGTTAAATATTCATCAGTATACAGTAGAATGAAACCCTTCAAAACGTCATTACTTTAGGGATATCACAGGGAATAAATAGAGCAGTAGTATACCATATTTTTGGTGGAGATCTTGCAGGACGAGGCCTGAGAATGGTGAAACAATAGATGTCATATATTCTACAGATAGGTGAATAGTGAAAGATTTGAAACCCAATATCATAGGCCCTTACAAATAGTTTAGTATTCTAAAATCTAAACATGGAAAACACACACACAAAACACACGTTAACAACTATAAGCAACCAAATTAATAATTTCAGTTGTTGCGTTAGTGTTTAGTTTATTATTGCAGGAGCTAAAACAGGAGCTCACAGGCCATGTACAGCTAACAAACAAAACAAATGCAGCTGCACAAGCAGATAGAGATGGTGATCATCATCCAAACTACGGCAGTGGCCTGCGAATCCCGCAATTAAGCGCGAAATAGCTAACACCAAATACAGGTGGCTGGAAATATTCAGGAACATCAGACGCCAAAGTGGTAGAACACATTAGTTACGTTGGTAAAATGTGGTGGGAGTTAGCGACGTGGATGGTGACAGTTATTGTTGCAGCCTACAAAAATGAGTAATGGCCACGGCGGTGGCAGGCATTAGGGATGTGCCACTAACTCCATGGGCCCAACGTGCACGTATAAATCGCTCACCAGGGAGGGCTCCAAAATCCATAGGATGCTTGGGGACGCATCAGGCCTCCTCTTTTTCCTGTGCAGACTCGACAACGGAACCACGAGGCTACGCATCAGTGGCCGACACCACTACCGCGTGGCAGCAATAGATGGGAACGGAAGGAGGCGTGAGAGCTGCAACAGAGGGTGCGTGTGTGCATGATGGTGAACCAGTGGCCACGCCTCAGGCACCAGCAGTGCGCTTGTTGTTAGATAGTGCGGTACCTTCTTTCCCTCCCTCCCTTCTCACAGTAGCTCTACATGACACAGGTCAGCTGATAGACGACCATGGCACCAGCAGCGGTGGCAGGATAGAATAGATGGTGTGGCAGACGTCAGTGGTGGCGAACGGGCTTCCTGTCAGCAGCAGGCACGTGATAGGATGTAGATGCGACGATAGCCCTCTCTCCTCCTCTCTTTCACTGGGCAGCCATAGTTACAGTTAACGCCTGTGCATCAGAGGCACGTCCGACAGTGCACTGCTGCAACAACTGCAAACAGTAGCGGTGGTAGACGGTAGTAGACACGCCAGCAACCAGCACATGACTGTAAGCGGTGCAGGATTCAGCTTCTTCTCTCTTCCTCTTTTGGTGGCTATGAGCAATGTTTGCTGCGGTGACATCTGCAGCGCAGCGGAAAATTTATTATTATTATTATTTTAGTTAACTATTGTGTTTTATTAAGTCGTGAATCTTGGGATTCAAGACTGTTGTTCTATTCAAAATTTGTTCGGTTTAATTTATTTTGTTGAAACATCACATAGCCCTAAAATTATTCCGTACCCATACAATAAGCACCCTAGGCAATAGTCTCCTAAAACGAGTTTTCTTTCTCCCAATGTTGATGCAACCAACATTTATACATCAACACTTTTTTGGCACAAGAAAGAGGATCTCTCTCTCACCTTTCGATTATCAACTCTTCTTGTCATTCTCTTGTGGTTATTTCATTTTCTGATCCTATCATGGAATTTGTTGAATTTTTTAAAAACCTTTGTCTTCAAACCCTTTGTTTTCTGCCCTTTTTTTTATGCTTCATGTTTTCTAAAAATTGTTGTTACCAAAACCTTTTTTTGAAAACCCTCATTTTTTAGTCTTTTGTGTTTTGGTGGTCCTTACCTAAGTCCCGGCCTTGGTAAAGTGGTTTTTATTATTTATTCAATTTTAATTTATTTTTCTAAAATTTTTCACTGTTTTTTTTTTTATTTTTTATAAATTTTGCAATTTCATGCATTTATTTTTCTCTTGAAAAAATATTTTTTTAAAATAGCATATTTTAGTATTTTTTTATTTGTCAAATTTTTTTTTGCAATATTTCTTTTCTTTTTACGTAATTTTATAGTTTTATTTTAACATTTATATTTTATAATTTTTTGTTTTATGAGTGAACTCTCCTCTACCCCTAACTGACCAGTCACTTGTCTCTTCACATTAAGGAAACAACAAACTTTACGTTTCCTAAGTTCTAATTCTAGGAGAACTCGGACTAAGATGGTAATCCATCAACCTCCTGCTCCCTTGGTGAGCAATCTCTTTAACTTTACTAAATACCATGACATCCCAAAATTCCTCTAGAACATAAACTTGTTCTTTGATCCCACAACCCCTGCGAGTGATGCCCACTAACACATACAATGTTTCGAAACTTTGCTAGGGATCCACAACATTGTGCAAAATGATGTGGCATGTAGGGTGTTTGTGATAACACTCAGAACCAAAGCAACCCAATGGTTTTTGATGCTCCCCAATGCCTCCATTGACTCATGGCAAAAGTTCAAAAATAAGTTTTTGAATCAATTTGACAAATTCATGAGCCTTGCAATCACATCAAGTAACTTCACAAGCTTAAAAAAAATTACTCGAGGAAAATGTTAAGGATTACAACTTTAGATTCCTTCATAAGCTTGCCTATGTGCCAAACTAGATGCGTCAACAACCTAATGGTATCCTCAACTTTTATCTCTATACCATTGACCCATTCTTTGCCTATGCCATCAAATCTAATCCCAACATAACAAAAATACAAGCAATGGCTAAAGCCGTGGAATTAGAATAAATAACCCTTATGAACAGCATCCAAACCTAATTTGGGATGATGAGTATTAGTAATGCTACGCCTCAAACTCCTTCCCCCTTTCAACTAGCTCAACCTTTAAAGAATTGTTTTCAAAGTTCCACATCTTCTTCCTACATCACTGTAGGAATTTCTCTAACTGTAGGAATTTGGCTACTAGACTAATGAAAAGTGTTATAATGAGGTTGGTGTGCACACTTATATAAGCTTCAAGAGGATCAACACCAACACATTCTAGGATGTGTTGATAGGAATGCATCAATGCAACTAATTGATTAACACTACATCACTCACATTCAATGATCCTAGGATCATGAGGTATGTTTTATTTTGAGAAGGGATGTGGGATTGCCGTAAATACTCAAGGTCACTTAAGCTTCAATGCAATTTCTCTAGCCCTCTAATAACATCTTTGCTCAATCTTGATGGGACGGCCAAGAAAAACTCGGTGCACTATCTTTTCCTTCCTTGTTCTTTGACATCCAACTCCATGAGCATGACATGGATCCCCTTTTGCATCTCAAAGTGTGAATTTCAATGGTGGACTTCTCAAGAAAAGGGTGTTGAGGGCGTTGCATGGGGGATGAGTATCCTCACACGCCGCTTCAAATAACGATATTTTTCTACTTTGTTATTATTATTTTTTGGTTGCAACGTAAGTGACAGTTGTCTATCTTGGAAGCATTGACAAGAATCTACCCCGGCAATAGTATACAAATACACTAAAATTAACACCACCATAATTTACGGGTGCAAATTCGCACATTGGTCAAGTATAAACCCCGAAAACTATGTCAGCGAAACGATGATGACCAATCCTTGTTCAATGAGGTAATACATTATGGGAAACGGAAAAATCATATTTAACATAAAGTAAAACTCAAAAATCAGCAGATGACGTAAGATACAGTGACGCAATCAAGAACGCAGATAAGGTTCCCAACTTAGCTCATCCTCCACCACACAAAAAGCCTGTTCAAAAGATTGTCGCTAAAAACCCTCAACAGCCACCCGTCCCTATACTACAGCCTAACCCAATACCTAAACATTTATGACTAAAAACACTCTTGCCACGGTATTTATACCACCATACTAATCCTCATTCCTTACCAACGATTTCAGACAAATTTAGTAAAATCAGCATATCATCATGGAATCGTCGGCATCCCAACAAGAAGAAGAGCAGCAGCAGAAGACGGAGCACATAATCCCCGTCAGCATTGACGGTCACGTTTTGTTTACCGTCAACGCCGACGGCAAATTGCGCCGCGTGTTAGGCACCGAGACCGTCGACGCCGACCCCGACGACGCCTCCGGCACCGGCGTCAGCTCCCGCGACGTTACCGTCGACGAACATTCCGGCGTCTCGGTGCGAATATTCCGTCCGGATTCCCTCTCGAAGCTTCCGTTAGTTTTCTACTTCCACGGCGGCGCCTTCTGCGTCTGCTCGCCGGCCACGGCGTTCTACCACCGTTACCTCTGCCGCCTCGCCGCCGACGGGAAACTGCTCGTCGTCGCCGCGGCTTTCCGCCTCGCCCCGGAAAACCGCCTTCCGGCCGCCTTCGACGACTGCGTGGCGGTTCTCCGGTGGGCCCTCGCCGGCGCCGGGCGCGCCGACGCGTGGCTCGCCCAGGCCGCCGATCTCCGCCGCGTGTTCCTCGCCGGCGACAGCTCCGGCGGCACCATCGTGCACGCTGTCGCCCTCCGCGCCCGCCACGTGGCGTGGCCCGATGACGTGGCGTTCCGTGGCGGACTGGTCTTCCACCCCTTCTTTCACCGCCGGGAGGACACGTCGGAGCTGACGCGGCAGCGGTTCGAGTTCATGAGGCAGGTGTGCCTGCCAGCTGGCGAGGACGGCGACTACCCGGAATTTAATCCGGTGGGCCCCAGGTCGCCGGACTTGTCGGAGATGGTTTTCCGGCGCGTTTTTGTGGCCGTGGCGGGCAAGGATAAATTGCGCGAGGGGGGTTTGGAATACCACCGGCAACTGACGGATGCCGGTTTCGATGCTGAGCTGGATTATGCCGAGGATGAGGAGCACGATTTCCACATGTTGGATTTGGATAGGCCTGCTTCTGTCCAGCTCATGAAGAAGGTCGTGCGTTTTGTTTTTTCTGAGGGGAAGGGATGATTCCTCGCTGAAGCATAGTCCTTAAATAAATTCAAGGTAATTAGAGGTTCACGATTTGGGTGATTAGAGGAGTGATTGTTCACTAGCCTCGTTTACTGGGAATAGTAATAAATTTAGGCATCGTAATTAGTAGTTAAAAGATTATGGCCAAGAGAGGGACTAATAGTTCTTGGCTTTCAAAACATAATACTAATAATTTCAGTTTTAGACTTGCAAGATTTAAGATGATCGAGCAATTTGCCTTTATTGCATTATGCTAAAATTATTATGGTGGCATTGAATTTTGTCCTTTAAAATAGATGTTAATTGTATTTGGTTAAAATGTGAGGTATTTGAAAGGACTTAGTGAAGTGCATAAATAAAAATATATTTTTTTAAACAAAATCATGAGGTGTGATCATATCTATGGGACATTTCCACATAAATACAATTTCACAATTCGGGTGTGTGGTGGGTGTCAAACCAAAAAAATAATAATAATAATTAGCTAAAAAATAACTCAAGAATATATCACATGCTTGACACTAAGCAGACAACATAAAAAAAATATGGAAAAAAAAACTCTCAAATTTTAAGACTATCTACTTAGGTGTACAACCTTAAGAAATTTAATTATTAGTAAAGAGGCAAGTCCTAGTGCTACCAACATTTATATCACTTTTCAACATCCATACTTGAACTTAACATAGCAGAAGGATTCAAGATATAGATGTGGTTTGATATCAATATTTGTATCAAAGCAAGAAAGTGGTATGACTTATGGAAAATCTTCATCTCATCACTTGTTAATTTTACGTTGAGAATCTTTACCATTAGCTATAACCTCCTTGTCAACACTAGTTTCTCTGAGTAAATAGTATTCTTGTCACACAAGGAAATATTTGCCTTAGTAAATGGTATTCTTGTCACACAAGGAAATATTTGCCTTAAAAACTATCTATCTAGGCTAAATCAATACTTTCCTTAGTACTAGTAACAATAAACAAAGCTAGAATGTTAATTAAAAGGAAGATTTAAAGAAATCATTTTATTACATAACTCAGTGGAACTACAACAATTATATTTACTACTATAAAGTCAAGTAAAAGAGAATCATTCAAGTTCAGGAAGTGGCTCTAGTGGCACAGGTAAACCCAAATCTCATTTCATGTATTAAAATGAGAAATTAAGATTGCTAAAAAGTGAAATTTCAAATCATGGTTTCTAATAACAAAAATCTTTAATTTTTAATGAGTGGGTCTAGTCTCAAGGTAAGTCTATGAAGTTGAGGCTAAGTTCCTAACCCCTTCACATCACCAAAGTCCATACCTTCTCCAAAACAACTCTCAAACTCCAATCAAGCACCTAAGATGACTTCCATGGCCACCCTCTAAAAAGAAGGTACCTCAACATTATTAACAAAGATTATTAACAATTTAGCACTACATGTTAATATTCAAACTTTATTTACAACATGATTTCAGCCGAAAGTGAGAACTCAAAGAGTGCTTCTGAAAGAAGGCAAGGTTTTATCCTTTTCCTACCTCAAGAAGAAAGGTTTTTCAAGAACCATGGTAAATATAAAGATGTAGGCATGTTTTCCTATTTGTCATAGGAGTTTTTCATCTTTTCATGCTCTTCTACCATCATACTTTAAATCCTTTATGATACATTTTATTCTTTGAAATGCATGTCACTTTCAAAATGAATCACCACGACAGATTTTACCTTAAAATTTAAAACTGAGATGCTTGTAATCCAATTTACAGCCTTCGGTTAGAATAGCAAGGCTTAAAGGTCCGTAAATCCCAAAAAGTAAAAATAAGTATGGCTAAAGGTTAACGGTTAAATATAGTTTTCTGGGTTTCATGAAATCCAAAAGCTGCAGAGCATAACCATTGCGTTGTGATTGGGACAAACCCAGGATCTTTCCCAAGCAAAATACTCTTTTCTTGCACTGCATTGTTACAAGGAGATTAGAGCACAAAATTTGCTTAGAACTCCTCAGTATCGTCTTGCTCTAAACGCAATTTAAATAGTTTCGGTTTCAATGCAACGAAATAAGAAATTTTTAGAGCTCAGAATTCACAGCTTTGATGACACAACGTTATGCCACGTGTCATCATTGGCATGAATAAAGTCGCAGATTCGGTGGAGCAGCCGCTGAGTAGAAGGAGAATCAGGATTCAACAAGTGGAATACGTGCTCCTCATTCGCCGCCTCGTCCAGCTCGGCACACTTCCCTATTATTTTTTACACGCAATATGAAAAAATGGAAAACAAACTTTTGACAGCAGACGTAAACTTGTCTTGGTTAAAACGGTTAAAAATAGTGTTCTATTAAAGTAAATAAATATCATGATAAACTCTATGCTCATGCATGTCGGCCTTTCATCCATCCCATACTTCAATAGGCAATAAATTTCATAATTTAAATGTATTGGGTGAGGGGTTTGTAAAAGGCAAATGTACACGAATCAAATTAAAGAAAAAAAGATAAAAAAGAAAATTAATTTGTAGTATGCTTTGTGAAAACCGAATTCTTGTTTTATTTTAATTGAAATTTAAATTGAAAATTATTATGGTCATACATTTAGATCTATTGAATGATAGAAATATACATGCTATGAGTTTTGAAAATATCAATAAGAAAACTACAAAGTGTTTTTTGCTTAAGATTAGAATAAAGGATGTACTCTTGGATATTCCATTGCTTAAGATTAGAATAAAGCTCCCTCATGAAGCCTTCGGTTATCATAGGTTATCATTATCACTCTTTTAAGTATTTATCTATTCAGGCTACAAAAAGATTATGTGTAGGCTATAAACTACCAAATAGCTTCAACTTATAAAAGTTCATCTCTGCTTCAAGAAACATAACATCATACTGTATTTGTATCATCACTTCAAATTCATTGAACAAAAAAAGCTTCTAAATTTCTTCTATTTGTTTTTGATAAATAGTAAATAATTCACATGTGATATCATAAATACAATATATCATCTATGATATCGTAGCTTGTTTTGCAATGTCACAAATGCAACGTCACCAAGCATGATTTCAACTATAAATAACCACTTTAATAACTTTCATTAATGTAATAATAACAAAACTCTATCAATATGTTTGATTGAATTCTAGTAGCAACTAAAGAGTGCCAATAGCATGGTTTTGAATCAATTTTCTAGAATACTTAAGTGAAATGTTGAGAGATGCATTTCATGCATGGGAATAAAGACAGATTGATTCTCTTCCGTTACAGTACTCTCAGATTTAAATACACTCTCCAGCATTTACTTTCTTATGCCAGTTACCTTCCAATGCACTTAGCCCACCAATATTATTGTTTGATTAGCCCAACAGCATAACACTCGGTAATCCCAATAATGGATGCATGAGTTCAAGATGTGTACAAAAAGTTGAGATCCGGCAAAATAAGTGAAACACAGGTACACCTCACGATATATAATCCAATTAGAACTTTATATAACTCAGCATTGTCCACCAAAATTGAACCCATGACATGGCACTTCCAAATCAAGTGTCTTAACACTAGGCTAACACATCATTGTTGGGATCAAACACTCATCACCCTTAGGCTAAATTATAATATATTTCTAGTTAACTAGATTAATTAATTAATTAAAAGGATCATTAACCAAAGGCTCAATAGTCATCCTGCCACTACCAAAGTGAGGTCTTAGAAGGAGCAATGTCTTAACTTTTTTTTTCCGGTGGTTGCATGTAGGCTCGAACCTAAGTCTTATGATTTGAGAAATAAGCATCTTACCATCACTCCAAGTGGCGGTCATTTTTTCTCTATTTTTCATTAGTTTATTAAAATGGTGTATACTATCATAATCATATACCTCATTGTGGACTAAACCATATGCTTCAGAGCATCTACTAGTCCAATTGAGAAAACAACAATTAGTGATTCATCAAATAACCTCATAGATGCTAACCCCAGTACCATTCATAGATTATGACACAATTTACTGCAACACTTATAAATTGTATGGTGAAGTGTTGAGTATACTTGTTGTTCATCAATTTTCAATGTTTATTTGATAGAGCATAACCCCATACAACACACCCATAAAGAATTGTTGGTTGAACAATGGCACAATTAAGTCATTTTTGAATATCCCAAGTCTAATTAGATTCATTTATACATTTTTTTAAAAGCAAATAAGGCTTTCGTACCACTTTCAACTCTTTGAGTCATGCAACTAAATGTTTACTTACATTCACTAAGACCATCTTGGATCCATTGAACATTCCTTTTACAGAAAAAAATTTTAATCCATAACTTAGTGTTGCTCACTAAAATTAGGCCTGTGATCTAGGATTCCAAGATCTCACTACTAAGTTGACACCTTATTGTGCATATTATTGTGCAAAATGTTGGCTGATTAAAAATCATCTCAAACAAGATGTAAATGGTAGAAATAAGAATGCTAAGGTAAATGTTGGATGTTTCTACGAAAGATATTATTAATAATTTACTTATTAGAAAAGGTTTAGTGATAGCTATGATGCAAAGATGTATTTCCATATCTTCCATTTGTAAGCTTGTAGTAATTAAGTATGCTTCAGCATTTGAATGTTAGTTTGAGTCACTATGTAAACCATAGGATTATTGTATTTTTGAGGATCAATGATCATACTATGAGTCACGATGAACTCATGGTTAGAAACTAGAACTCCTAACCAAGCCACAATTATTATTGCAAGTCAAGATCAAGTTACAATCAACTCACAATTTGAGCAAAATTATTTTCAAAGTTAAAGGCATTCAAGAAAGTTGATTAAATGCCACTACCAAGCTTTAAAATTATACAAGATATCACTTGACATTGAAGAAGGCTTTGGATGCCACTTGACTGCTGTTATATAGTGTCAAAAAATGAATGGAATTATAATTTCTTACTTGCATGAAAAAGAATTCAAATATGGGAATTAAGATTAAACTGGCTCTTAACAAAGGTAAATTGTGGAAAAGAACTCATACAATCAATCCCATATAGTTACAATAAGATCAAGATAATGATGATGATGGTAAGGGGTTATGAAAGGATGTTGCTTACATGTATGATAAATGAAATGGTAGACAAGCTAGTAACACATGGTTTATCATCTACTAAGATATTACATTAAACTATTTGTTTGGGAAAGAAAGCAAGGAGAGAGGGGAGAAATGATCAAACCTTAAATTGTAACAAGAGACAAATAACGACATCAAGAAAAATTACCACTGACATCAAGAAAAATTTTCAAATGACATTCTACTTCTATACAACAACTCACACTAATCAAGAATGATATCTTGACTTACAGCCATAAATGATCTAAAAAAGTTATATGCTATCTCAAATTGAATGGTAAATTAGGGTTCAAATGATGTGATGCATATAAATTAGAAACTGCATTGGTGAGATCAAATAAAATGGCATGATTACATCAAGCTACCTATGCTAACATATATTGAAATAATGCACAAATAAGATAATAAAGAGAAGCAAAAATAATCTCTTAACTTTATTTCAAATGTTTGATCCTCTACCTAGAACTACTGTAATTGAAGCACTATCAAAGTCTCCAAACTGAAATAAATGTTGATTTCAGATTTAACAAATTTTGTTAAATAGAACCATTGCATTTGAATAATGTCAACCCCAATGCTTGATTTTTTGAGTTGAAAAGGAGAATTGTATAAGAATTCACACAATTTGACATTGTTGATGAAAGATGAAAAGTTTGTATCAAAACTAACACAATGCTAAAAGCGCTTAAATGTTAATTTGATGCATAGGGATGTAAGTTTTCCAAGGGATGTAAAATGAAGACCCATGGCACCTATTTATAGTCTATAGGTTTTCAAGATTTTTTGTCCCTAGAATTAGTGCTTAGTAAACTAATGCTAAAAATGATATCAAGTATTGGTTTTGATGTTAATTAAGGTGTGAGGTCAAAACTAACATTGAAAATGATGCAAAGTGTCAATTTGGACATCAATTAGACTTGAGACACAAAAGTAATATTAAAATTAATGTTGGTCATTAATTCTAATGTTAACTAAAATGTAGGATCACAACTGACATTGAAGTGATGTGAATGTCAATCTTGACTTTGATTTCAAAAGATAGCTCAAAAAATAATTCAAGAAGAAAATTAATAATAGAAGCAATATTAAAGATGAAGCTAATGCCAAAGTAACGATCAACATCAATTCCATCATTGATTCCAAGAGATAGATTAGAACTAGTAAAGAGAATGAAACTAGCATTAGAACTAATGTTAATATCAGGAAAAAGAGGAAGAAGATTAGATCACATATATAGTCATCATGAGAATAATGTTATGCTGCAAAAAAAGCAACAGAATTAAATCCCAAATACATAAAATGACAAAAGGATGTGATATGAAGAAAAAAAATTTTGTTCCACTTAAAAATCTCAACATACCCTTACTAAAATAAACACTCAAATGCCATTAATGTATCAAAATAATAAAAGAAATAAGAACATAAAATAAATATCAAATTAGAGGAAGAAATACGAGATAGATAAAAAGGAGAGTAAAATATATATAGAATAGTAGACAAAGATAGCATAGAAAACTATTAAAGTTAATGTGCAATGCAAGGAACCTACTCCAAGATCAAATATAAGGGTTGAACATCATTTAAAGTTTTTTTTTTCCTAGATTGCCATGTAACTTACAAAATAAAGTTGTGTACTTTATTCATCTAGTTAAGCAAGAGGATAAATTAGGGTATTTAATATTAAATTTTTAATTAAAATGAATTGATGGGTAGATATAACTCTAATTGGATCCTAATTCATCATTTCTTTTCACTTTCAAACTCTTTAAAGAATGGGAGAAGTCTAGTCCATCACTTTAACGATTAGTCCCTTTATTTCTCTATAAATTGAACGGCCTAAACATAATATAATGCTTTGGCAATTTGAGGAATTGAACTAAGGTCAAAATTCTCTTAAAATTCCTTGTTCTCTCATTATCATTCATCATTCTTATCAACATTCTTTCATTATCTCTCATCAACATCATTATTATTCATAATCTCTTTATTAATCAACAACTATCTTTGAGCAATTAATTTCATCAAGTTCAACATCATCATTATGTTTTTGCAACACTATTAGAACAATTCATCAAATTCAAATTAAAGTTATTTCATCTAAAAATTAATCTCTCAATTTCAATTCTCAATCAAGAAGTTTCAAAGGTCAAGAATATCGAATAGATTCATTGTTGTTGAATTTGTTTTAATTCTCTTAATTAAAAGGTTCATGGAACTAGACAACATTAAAGTGAATTTGTACATATAAATGTCATCAAATTTTAATTAGTAAATTTCAAGTTTATTGGAAAAATTTAGTTTGGCCACAATCCTTGGTCAAGTTGTGATCTTAATAGAAGTCTAACTAAGAGGTCATGACAACTCATGATTTAAGAATTTGTGATTTTATCACCATCATGACTTGTGACCTCAAGGTGATGCTACCATGACTTGTGGTCGATTGCCAAGACTCATGGTCAATTTTCCATAACAAAATTAATAGACTATGAGATGATTGCAACTCATGGTGTTTGTAGCCCTAGCCCATATAGGATTTCTACAAGATTTCCATGGCCAATGAAGTGATCATACTAGTAAAATTCCTATTAAATTCTTTGTTTTTATCAAACCACAACCCATGGCCAACTCATGGTTTTAAATCCTAATTCATGATATTTCACCATGACCTATGGTTCTCTTAATTTTGTGATCATAACTTGGTTAGCTTGTGGTTTGCCAAGAATACAAATTAAAAAGAATTTCATCTTCAAAAGATTCTTCCAATCAATATATCAATACTTAGAGCTACTAACAGTGATAACAACATCAAAGAGTTTCAAAATTCAAACTTCACCATGAATGCTAAAGCCATTGCCAAATGTTTTATGATATTTAATGGGTCCCAAGATTTTAATTTATGAATTAGACTTATGCAAGGCCTCCTTATATATAATGACTCTTGGGACATTATTTAGACAACTTTTGAATCCATTCACAATTTTGAAGATTTCACAAGATCTCAAATCAAAGAATATGAAAACTAGAAAAAAAAATTAGTTATAACAATGCTTCTTGGAAGTATTTCTGAGATAATATACTCTAGACTTCTACTCCATCGAATAACCAAGGAAATGTAAAATATTCTTTGACAAGTCAATTTTGAAAATAGGCAAATACAAAACATTGAAAGATCAAACCAAATGCAAACATTGAAGACTTTTTCATCAAAATGTATACAAAACATCAAAAGAATAGATGAGTTTGAATGTGAACATACCTTAAGATAAAAGATTCCAAAAACCATCCTAGCACCTAGTGGAGACTCCAAATTTGAAAGCACCATGTGATGAGACGCGACCTGCATGTGCCGCGATATCACGTACGCGATATCG
>MNCI01008530.1:296538-326367 GCA_015680685.1 Gnetum montanum
TTAGCGTTTGGTAAGCCACAGTTGCATAGTTCAGGGTGTGTCCGGTAAGTGGGAACGAATGCTGGCGCTAGTTAATTTAGACTTAGATCATTAGTTAGAGTTAGCTTAGTTTCTCAACCCTTTCCTCTGATAGCATAGAAGATAAACCGAAAAATACCAAAAAAATCACATACCTCAAACTTGCTTAACCATACACCGTGACACTTACAAGCAAGCCTGGGAAGACAACGAACGATTAACCCCAAGTGTTTCTTGTGATGTTAAGGCATTTAGTCTGCGGAGTTCGACCGGATCGCGCGTGCACGCTCGTATTCGTATGGTTGAGTGTAGGGGTACCTTGCCACTCATCACCATGGAAAACATCATGCTACCTAAGGATTTGAACATGTGAAGTATGAATGAATCAGTTGCTTAACTTAGAATCCTTCAAGCAATTAAATGAAGAAGAAATCAAATATAAAATGGTCAAGCATATTTGTCAAAACAAAGAGAAAGAGGAGGAAATTTAGAGGTAGAGATAGATTCAACTAATTAAGCTTCAAAAATTAAAATAATTAAACTAATGAAGACAAATTAGGGAATCAAGACAATTAAAAGAATCCAAAACTCATTAGAGGAAGAGACCAATCAATGGGAAGATGGAGCAACAATCACTGAAATTATTACAATAACTCTTCTATTCCTTTTTGTAGGTTTTGAAAGAAGAGAAGCCATACTATTAATGCATGTTAGGCAAGAATTGATCTTAAATCACTTCAACTAAAATATAACAAAGAAGAAGCGGCTAAAAAAACTAATCAAGAACCAAATCATTTGCCAAATCAAGAACTAATTAACAAAGAAAGAGACTTCTACGCCATCATGGCCATGGATAGGAATGAAAAAGAGATTATCTGGGACTACAACATGATTTGGGCAATGGGCAATTTGTACAACTTATAAGCTTAAAAGTACATTACTCTTCCCATCAGCTCTTCTCTCTTTCCTCTTTATTCTATTTTTTTTCCAAATTTTCTTTTATTTTCATCATCATTTTTTTCCATCTTTTATCATATATATTTTTCTTTTCATTTCTTTTGTAGGAAGAGGATCTTTAATGGAGCATGGCAATCATGAAAATGATTGGAATGCCAAAGTGCCACCTAGAGTCTTTGACTTGCACGAGCATGAGAATTCATCCCTCCATCATCATCACATCTATAGCTCATCCATCCATCATTGGCTTATTGGATGAGCATTCATAAAGCACCTTAACTGGTTTTCCCATACACACAAATAAAAAATTACCCTAAAAGAAAAGAAAATATCATAATTGATTATCTGTTAAGCTCAAAAAGTGAAAGATTCTAACTAAACATACTAATTTTTGTTAATTGCACAAACAGAAATAGTAGAAAAACAAAATTTTGACATGGGGTGAAGGATTTCTCCCCCATGACTGATCCATGCCTATCACCTGGAAAACCTCTAAGTGGCAAATTGAGCTTTAAGCATGCTTCGAGGTGAAAGATGTTTGTTACTGTACACCAAGTGTTACCCATCATGTGTTCCGTCTAGCTTGTTTGAATGGTTTATGGGCACAATGTAGCAAGACTAGGAAGGATCACAAGGTATTCTCTTGTAGTTCATTCTTTTAGTCTTATCCCTTCTACCAATCTCGAGGTGGGGTCTTGGAAAATCAACCTAGCATTTGCAGTCCTCACCTAGCTCTTCCCATTATAATAGGAAGATCCTCTTCCATCTTATCTTCTAATCTAAGCACCAAGAAATCAGCATGATACGAACAACCTGCAATAGACATGATTACTTTACATACCTATCCCACAAGGTAAGTGTATGATTAGTCCACTAGCTCCAACTGAATGTTAGTATGCTTGAGAGGAGGAAGCTCTCACTCAAGGTACTACTACAATGAGATTAGATTGACTTCCAAACTGGAGTCATAGAGAGCTAGGTAATGATCCTTTTCATCAATCTCTATCTCCACTATGGGACTACTAGGATCTTGTTGTTTTTTGGGTAAATATCCTTCTTTGACTACCCATGTAATCACCGTAGACATGGAGATGGTGAGAACATCACCATCAAGTGTCATCATGCTATCTTCATCAAACATAGTAATGGAATTCACCCATGAGGTAGCTATTATTCGACTTGAATGATTCTCCTCTCTGCAAGGTGGAGAGAAGGATACAAACTAGGACCCATGATTTTTACATCTACACATGCGGTAAAATTTCCTATCATGGGAACTCAAGCTTCCCCCCACAACCAAATCAATAGATGACTAATAATATTGCCTAGATATATGGATAAAAGCAAGATCTTTACCATAGGCAATATTACATGATTTGGCCTACCTTGATTATGGTTGACTAGGTACCCCACCTTACAAAAAACCAGAAAGTACAAGCTACTGTTGTTGTTGTTGGGAGCTTGGATTGCTAAAAGTAGGCAAGTACTGTTGAGGAATCATTGTTGGGATTTGATATGTACTTGCCTGGGCACCATAAAAATAAGGATTGGGTAGAGGCACCATATGTTGTTTCACTAGAGTTGGAAGATTTCATGGAGCAACACTCTAAGGATTTGAAGCTTACCACTATATGTACTACTGCATGGGTTGCAGATAAGCACCATCAAGATAGTATGAATGGCTAGTGTATGGGATCCTCCTTGTTTATCTTTTGACGAATCTGGGATTCAAAGATACCCCAAATTGCCCCATCTCACCAATCATGTAAGCAATGACTAGGCAACATTAAGAATCGTGAGAGTCTACCTAGTATTCATAGGGATCCTCATCATCGGAGAAGGATGAGGAAGCCTTATTTGGATCTTCTTGAATGTTTTTAGAGTAAGAAAGCTTCCCTTTACCCTTGCCATCATACCTCTTTTTGCATTCATGTGGTGTAACTACTTTAGTTATAGCTTCAACCACCTTACCTTCAATGTCCTTAATAGTAGTGGTCATCTTTTCGTTCATCATGTTCCAAACTTGATCCACATAGTAGGCCAATTATGTCAAGGCTTTGTTTATTTTGATTTGATCCTGTGCTATCGCCTCAAATGTAGTAGGAGATTCAACAATACCTTCAACATTCTTAGCCTCCCGTCTATGTGATGGATCATGATTGTGCTTCTTGACTAATTTTCACTTTCACCATTCACCTTCCATGCTAGTAATAGTGCTTAAAAGCACTTTGATTTGGGCCATGAACTTTTTGTGAACCTAGCCCATCACATACATGTCCATGCACTCTCTTGTTTCTTCCTTTAGCCCTTCTACAATATGCATGAACTACTCCCTTTGGCTAAAACCATGGTTTGAACAACGGTGAGCAATTTTCATGTACCTCTTCATGGTGATGTCGAGAGGCTCATAGGCATCTTACCTCCATTTGACCATCTCCTTTCAGATGTTTGAAATTCGAGCATAGGTTTCAAATTTTGTGTAGAAGATTTTGACCATGTTAGTCCATCTTGGAATCGATCGAGAAAGCAAGGATTTATACCAGGTTTGTGCATGTTCGATCTAGATGAAAGGAAATAACTGCAACTTCTACCAATCACTCACAATCCTTTGGAGATAGCGAGCACTATCAAAGGCTTGCACATGGAGTTGGGGGTCATTACTGGTATACCCTTAGTATGTTGGAAAATTGGCCATGTTGATTCATTTGATTCTACTATCTTGAACATGCTCCCTTCAAATATGTGTAGCTTTTGTCAACTTGTGATAATCACCCTAGTTGAACATAGGAGACTCATCATTACCACTAGTAGGTCTAGACAAATGCAAATGCTAGAACTTGGAAAGGAGATCATGATGTTGATCTACAGTCAGAGTAAAGGTACCTCACTAGGAAACTTGATTGTAGGTTGATGAGTGGCAAGGTACCCCTACACTCAACCATACGAATACAAGCGTTTTCACGCGCGATCCGGTCAAACTCCGCAGACGGACTAGTTGTGGCACCTAGACAATTAGCCTATGGTCGCAGTTCGTTGTCTTCCCACCTAGACTAGTATTATCTTTATCACGTATGGTTTAGTCCAAAGTGAGGTGTATGATGTGCCCTAACCTAATGCTACTCCTGCAGGCAATAGAAAATAATATTAACTAAGCTAGGAGGAAAGGGTAAGAGAAAATCTAAACTAGCCTAAGTGCGATGAGCATCTGTTCCTTAATCATCCGTACACATCTTGGACCTCGTGCACGACTACCACTAGGATTACCAAGCACATGGCCTAGGTACGCTACTGGGTTACCAAGTAGTCACACTTAAATGCTCATGATTAAGTCGTACTCATTCCGCGTTACTAGGAGATAAGGGTAAGAGAGATTAACTAAAAAAGTAGTAAATAACAATTAAATAAATAAATAATTAAACTAAGTGAATGCTGCAATGATGAAGTAATCTCGATCTTTATCTCCAATCATGTGCATGTCCAAATACGTCACACTCGAATAAGGATGTCGTACAATTACAATCACCACACTGCAGGCAAACACTGGAAAATTATTCTATTTTTGGAGGGAAAAAACTGTCAGAGCTTCGCTGTAGTCTAACTCTAAGTTGTGAAACAAGGGAGAGCTGCCTCTTATTTATAGAACTGGCGGCAGGCTGCGATATCGCAGTAAAGGACACGATATCGCGTATGGGCATGCAATATCGTGTACGCGATATTGTAGTTGCCCCAAATGACATCTCATCATACCCTCACGACTGAATAAAAACTCGTCCTCGAGTTACAGTGATTACACAGTAAATAGGTATGGGATTATTAGATGGAAAAATGGGATGATGCGGCAGTGTGGGAAAAAAAAAATAAAGACACAACACACAAAATATGTTATAATTACAAAAATTTGGAACTCATGTAGTTCCTAGTGACGGTGGCTCCTCCATTGGTGCTTTCCCTTTGTCTTGTGCTTCAGACTTTGAGGCTTGATGGCGTTGAAGTATGGCTTGGAGCTTCTCCTCTTTGGTCCGAGGGTCTTGTGTCGTCCATGCTAATGTTCCAACGTTTGACGGAGTCGGCACCTCTCACGGATAAGGTAGTTGCGGAAACATTTGGTTGGCCT
The DNA here is from genome assembly GCA_015680685.1 of Gnetum montanum. Taxonomy (NCBI): domain Eukaryota; kingdom Viridiplantae; phylum Streptophyta; class Gnetopsida; order Gnetales; family Gnetaceae; genus Gnetum; species Gnetum montanum. Next base: position 301,628 of record MNCI01008530.1, read on the forward strand.
TAACATACCAAGCCGCGAACACCCGTCGTTCCTCCTCATAAGCTTTGGCTTTATCCTTGTATTCGTAAAAGTCTGCTAGCCTTCGAGCCAAGTCTATTGCGACATCTTTCTTTCCTTAGTAGCTGGCTTTTACCACCTCAAGTTCAGAATTTGCAACTTCCAGTTTCTCCAACAGCTTCTTGCGTTCCACAAATTCTGCTTCGTATTTGATGTGGGTGGAAGCTACCTGCTGCTCAAACTCTGTCCTCGGGAGCCCTGCTGTTAACATGGCAAGGTTGGCATATCTCAGGTTTGCCAACTCCATGTACTCTGTCAAATCTTGAATCTGCAGGTACCGATTCTTAACTTCCGCTTGGTGGACGAATGCGTATGTGTCCAATATGACTCGTCAGTTAGTGTGTTGAGCACTGATAGTGTTGATTTGGGCTTTGGCCATATGGATCTCCTTCTCCAGGATTTGTTTGTACATCCCTACCTGATCTCGGAAGTGCTCCTTCAGCTTCTCATGTCGTTTAGCCTCATTCTGCCACACACTTATCTCAATAGCTGATTGTTGATGAATGGCGCGTACCTCCTCCATCAAGAGGGTTCGATTTTCTCTTGCTAAACAACTTACGTCTCGGTTGACCCGAATCAATTGTTTTCATAATTGATAAAAGTGTTCATCGAGAACATTCTTTTGTTTTTCTACAATGAGCAACTGAAGATTGTCTGCAACCAGTTGCTTATTTTCCTCTTGTAAGGCCTTGAGTGCTTTAAGATGTGCATGAGTTTGCGCCTGTACTACGGAGGCATCCTAAACAGCCTTCTCCTTTTCATCAGCCACCCTTTTATTTTCCGTGATTAGCCTGGTTAGTTGCTCAGTTCTAAAATTTTCTAGCTGGTCTGCAAGAACAAATTGCAGAGGGTCCCGTTGTGCTGCTTGTAAGGCCACGAGCTGCTCCTGTAGCTTCTACACTTCTACTTCTGCATGCTCGGCCTTCACTTTTGTTAAGATCAACTTCCTTTTCGTGGAAATGAGGTCTGACTGAATTGTCGTAACATCCTGAGGGATGTCAAACAGGGACGTCAGAACTTGTCATGTTTGTAGCAATTGATGAAGCGCATCCTAATGTTCCGCAGGAGTCATTGAGGTTCCGGCCAAAGTTTGAGCATCCCATGCTCCTGTGAAGTCTGCCGGTGGCACAACAGGTACGTTGAAGGATTCCTTGATGTGGTCCGCGACCACTTCTACAGCTCCCACGACATTCTGGAAGGTTGGTGATCATGCATGACAGTTGGTATCAGAGTGTAAGGTTGTTCATGATGGAGGACCTTGCCGAGTGCGTCGTTGTCTTGGAAGCGTTGATTGGAGCACCTGCTCCAAATGCTCGATCCCTTGCAGACCAAGCAGTTCTACACCAGAGGGATATCAATGATCTGCAACAGAGCAACGATGTGGTGCAGAATAAACTCGAATCTCATGTGGGTGAGATCAATGCTCTAAAGGTACGCTTGTTGTCTCTTGAAGATGAGATTGCGTTGCTAAAGAAGATCGTTGCAGGATCTTCGCATGGGAGTGGTAACCCCAAAAACTCCAAACTGAAGGTGCCGGAGCCAAAACAGTATGGAGGAAGCTGAAACGCGAAGGAGTTGAAAAACTTTCTATGGGACATGGAGCAATATTTTTGTGCTGCTCATGTTCCTGGGAACCAGAGGGTCATGATAATGAGCATGTATCTTGTGGAAGATGCAAAGCTCTGGTGAAGGACGCGGCTGGAGAATAATGCGAGTGCCCCGATCGCCCTCAAATCACAACGTGGGAGGCTTTGAGAAAGGAGCTGAAGAATCACTTCCTTCCCTTGAATGTTGCATGGGTAGCACAGGAGTCTCTCAGAAATCTGAGACACATCACTACCTTGCGTGAATACGTCAAAGAATCCAATTCTTTGATACTAGATATAAAGAATATGTCTAACAAGGATAGGCTATTTAACTTTCTCTCTAGGTTGCAGCTGTGGGCTCAAGCAGAGCTGAGAAAGTAGAACGTGAAAGATCTGTCAACGGCCATAGCTGCTGCAAATGGCTTGGTCGATTACAAACAGGGTAATTCTGAATCCAATTCAGAGCGGAAAAAGTCCCACGAAGAGGGCAAGAATGGAGGAAAACAGCATGGAGGCCCAAAAGACAAGGAGGGGACGCCCTTCAAACCCAAGGGAGATGGAGCCTCCTAAGGGAAGAAATTCTCATCTGGGTGCTTCATTTGTGATGAACCACATCGGGCTCGCGATTGTCCTTCGAGGGAGAAGCTTGCGACCCTTAGACTTCAGGAGGAGTCTGAGGGAGAGTGCAGCAACGTGAGGTGTAATACATTACAATTACTGAATACCCTTTCTTGTCAAAAGTCGGCTCCACCCAACGAGTTGATGTTTGTTGAGGTTGTTCTCAACGGACAGAAGGTAACCACAATGTTAGATACGGGAGCGACGAACAATTTCACATCCCAGCGGTTGGTGGAGAACCTTGGCTTGACCGTCGCCAAGAGCCAGAGCAAGGTCAAGGCTACGAACTCGGGTGCACAGCCAGTTTATGGCGTGATTTCTTCCCTTCTCAGAGTTGGTCTCTAGGAGGACATTTGTAATTTTGTTGTCATCTCTTTAGATGACTTTGAGTTGATTTTGGGCATGGAATTCCTTGACGTATTCACGCAAGGTAGTGGTGTGTCTCAGATTTCTGAGAGACTCCTGTGCTACCCATGCGACATTCAAGGGAAGGAACTAATCCTTTAGCTCCTTTCTCAAAGCCTCCCACATTGTGATTTGAGGGCGATCGGCACTCGCATCATTCTCCAGTTGCGTCCTCCACCAGAGCTTTGCATCTTCCATAAGATACATGCTCATTATCATAACCCTCTGGTCTCCAGGAACATGAGCAGCAAAAAAGTATTGCTCCTTGTCCCACAGAAAGTTTTCCAACTCCTTCGCGTTTCGGCTTTCTCCATACTGTTTTGGCTCCGACACCTTCAATTTGGAGTTTTTGGAGTTACCACTCCCATGCGAAGATCCTGCAATAATCTTCTTTAGCAAAGCGATCTCATCTTCAAGAGACAACAAGCGTACCTTTAGAGCATCGATCTCGCCCACATGAGATTCGAGTTCATTCTGCACCACATCGTTGCTCTGCTGCAGATCATTGATATCCCTCTGGTGCAAAACCGCCTGGTCTGCAAGGGATCAAGCATTTGGAGCAGGTGCTCCAATCAACGCTTCCAAGACAACAACGCGCTCAACAAGGTCCTTCATCACAAACAGCCTTACACTCTGATACCAACTGTCATGCATGACCACCAACCTTCCAAAATGCCACAGGAGCTGTAGAAGTGGTCACGGACCACATCAAGGAATCCTTCAACGTACTTGTTGTGCCACCGGCAGACTTCACAGGAGCACGAGATGCTCAAACTTTGGCCGGAACCTCAATGACTCCTGCGGAACATGAGAATGTGCTTGATTGATTGCTACAAACAGGGCAAGTTCTAACGTCCCTGTTTGACATCCCTTAGGATGTTACGGCAATTCAATCATACCTCATTTCCATGAAAAAGAAGTTGGTCTTAACAGAAGTGAGGGCCGAGCATGCAAAAGCAAAAACGCAGAAACTACAGGAGCAGCTCGTGGCCTTACAAGCAGCACAATGGGACCCTCTGCAATTTGTTCCCGCAGACCAGCTAGAAAATTTTAGAACTGAGCAACTAACCAGGCTAATCGCGGAGAATAAAAAGGTGGCTGATGAAAAGGAGAAGGTTGTTTGGGATGCCTCTGTAGCACAGGCGCAAACTCATGCGCATCTTAAGGCACTCAAGGCCTTACAAGAAGAAAACAAGCAGCTGGTTGGAGACAATCTTCGGTTGACCACTGTAAAAAAGCAAAAGAATGTTCTCGATGAACACTTTCATCAATTACGAAAACAATTGATTCGGGTCAACCGAGACGTAAACCATTTAGCAAGAGAAAATTGAACCTTCTCGATGGAGAAGATACGCGCCATTCATCAACAGTCAACTATTGAGATAAACGTGTGGCAGAATGAGGCTAAACGACATGAGAAGCTGAAGGAGCACTTCCGAGATCAGGTAGGGATGTACAAACAAATCCTGGAGAAGGAGATCCATATGGCCAAAGCCCAAATCAACACTATCAGTGCTCAACACACTGACTAGCGGGTCATATTGGACACATACGCATTCGTCCACCAAGCGGAAGTTAAGAACCGGGACCTGCAGATTCAAGATTTGACAGAGTACATAGAGTTGGCAAACCTGAGATATGCCAGCCTTGCCATGTTAACAGCAAGGCGCCCGAGGACAGAGCTCGAGCAACAGATAGCTTCCACCCACATCAAATACGAAGTAGAATTTGCGGAACGCAAAAAGCTGTTAGAGAAACTAGAAGTTGCAAATTCTGAACTTGAGGTGGTAAAAGCTAGCTACCAAGGAAACAAAGATGTCACAACAGACTTGGCTTGAAGACTAGCAGACTTTCACGAATACAAGGATGAAGCCCAGAGCCTATGAGGAGAAACAACGAGTGTTTGCGGCTTGGTATGTTAAGGCCAACCAAATGTTTCCGCAACTACTCTGTCCGTGGGAGGTGCTGACTCCGTGAAACGTTGGAACATTAGCATGGACGGCACAAGACCCTCGGACCGAAGAGGAGAAGCTCCAGGCCATACTTCAACGCCATCAAGCCTCAAAGTCTGAAGCACAAGACAAAGGGAAAGCACCAATGGAGGAGCCACTGCCACCAGGAACTACATGAGTTCCAAATTTTTGTAGTTATAGCATATTCTGTGTGTTGTGTCTTTATTTTGTTTTTTACCACACTGCGGCATCATCCCATTTTTCCATCTAATAGTCCCATACCTATCCATTGTGTAATCACTGTAACTCAAGGACGAGTTTTTATCCAGTCGTGGGGGTATGATGAGACATCATTTGGGGCAACTACGATATCGCGTCCTTTACTGCGATATCGTGTACGCGATATCGCAGCCCGCCGCCAGTTCTATAAATAAGAGGCGGCTCTCCCTTGTTTCACAACTTAAAGTTAGACTATAGCGAAGGTCTGGCAGTTTTTTCCCTCCAGAGATAGAATAATTTCCCAGTGTTTGCCCGCAGTGTGGTGATTGTAATTGTACGGCATCCTTATTCAAGTGTGATGTACTTGGACACGCACATGATCGGAAATCAAGATCGAGATTCCTTCATCATTGCAGCATTCACTTAGTTTAATTATTTATTTATTTAATTGTTATTTACTACTTTCTTAGTTAATCTCTCTTACCCTTATCTCCTAGTAACGCGGAATGAGTACGACTTAATCACGAGCATTTAAGTGTGACTACTTGGTAACCCAGTAGTGTACCTAGGCCATGCGCTTGGTAATCCCAGTGGTAGTCGTGCACGAGGTCCAAGATGTGTACGGATGATTAAGGAACAGATGCTCATCGCACTTAGGCTAGTTTAGATTTTCTCTTACCCTTTCCTCCTAGCTTAGTTAATATTATTTTCTATTGCCTTCAGGAGTAGCATTAGGTTAGGGCACATCATACACCTCACTCTAGACTAAACCATATGTGACAAAGATAATACTAGTCCAAGTGGGAAGACAACGAACTGCGACCAAAGGCTAATTGTCTAGGTGCCACAACTAGTCCGTCTGCGGAGTTCAACCGGATCGTGCGTGAAAATGCTCGTATTCGTATGGTTGAGTGTAGGGGTACCTCGCCACTCATCATAGGTTAACCCTTTATCTTTTTTATCTACTTTAGTTTCTTGCTCCCCATCTAAATGATTAGATGAAAATCTATGATCAACCTCTTCTTCTACCATATGATCTCAAAGATCTTGCATGTATAAAGGCTCATAATCATCAAAAATGGGCTCATGAGCTTTGTACCAACGGCCAAGTTTGAAACCATAAAACTCATTCTTCCCTTTATTATTTATCATGGACTCAAATTCTATCAAATTGATGCTAACTCTGCATTTCTAAATGAATACATCAATGAAAAAGTTTGTCTACCAACCAAAAAGATACATAATCAAAGGAATGGAAAACAAAGTATGCAAATTGAAAAATGTCTTGTATCAACTTAAACAAGCATTTAGAACATGTTTCCATAGAACTAATGATTCTTCTTATAGAAAAAGTACCCATCATGCATGTTTGAGTTAACTTTTTATTATAAACATGACAAAAATGACTTCATAATCATATCTCTTTTATGTGGATGATCTAATTTATGTTGCCACAAGTAACCTTTTAGTAGAAAAATTTAAATCAAGCAAGAAACATGAGTTTAAAATAAAAGATGTTGGTGAACTAAATATTTCTTGGGCATCCAAATTAATCAAGAAAATGAGGGCATCAAATGTTAGAAAATATCACTCTTAACATTGGTTCATTTCTAAGTCAAACTATGTACAATCATAGGTAAGTATATTATGTAATGTCCACAGTTTATAACCATCAAGTTCATGTAATATATTGACAATTTCATTATAAATCATTAATTAGTCAATTATTTGTTAATCTAGATTATGTTACGAAGAGTCATATATTTGTAGTCACAGTTATGTTGTTTTACCAACTTTCTAGTAGGTTAAATACCAAAGCATTCTACCTCTAGCATTAACAATCACATCATTCACATCCTTGGAAGACTGCCATCAAGTTCTTGTTTATGTTCTACTCAACCTTGCTCACTACCAAAAAGATCTTATTCAAGATTTACATTTTTGTTATTAATTGTTACATGGTATCAAAGCAAGTGAGTTTGTGAGTGCAACTATTCAAGCTAGCCTCTAAGAATAAGAAGAATGCCTCAACTTCTAATACTACTATCAAACTAGTGAATGTTCAAGCTAATAGATTAGAACTGACATGGACAAGACCTAAAGTCTATGTAACTCTTCCTAAGAGTCAAGTTGTTATAGCGACAAACTTCAACATCTAGAACATTTGGATAAAAATTATGTTAAGAGAAAATGGCTTGGAAGATTCTATTTTTCCATCTACAGCAATGGATGATAACAATTGTGTGATACAAATGTTAATAAGCCTAAGCATATCTAAGAAACATGTGCACTTGGTCAAGAAAGAAATGTCTACATATAAAATGGGAAAGAAGCTGATGAAGACTTTCAATGTTAAGAATAAGTCTAAAATAGTTTCTCTCCATAATCAACTTAATGTTATGTGGTTGAAGGTTGAAGAACTTGTCTCTACGTTGGTAAAAAAGGTCTTGGCCTTACAAGCAGGATTGCAAGGCTAGAATCTTGAGGTACTTGAAGAAATCATTAAGTTTTTCTTATTGAAAGCTTTTCCATAGTCTTTGAAGTTTTTCAGCACACCATTAAAGATGGCAGAAAAAACATACACGGTTGTGGAGTTATGTGGTACAGTATTGAAGAAGGAAGTCGAGATGAATGCCTACTTCAAACATGTTGATGAATCCTCTTCTCCTCTTCGCATGCATTGGTCTCCAAAAGAATAGTAGTGTTATATTGTTATCACATTGACTATATGTCTTAAGATATACCTATAGTCAAATTCTGTCAAGTTATAAACCTGCTGAAAAAAATTTCTCAAAATTAAATATTTAATGCACCATAATTTCTATACAAATCACAACTTTCTAAAACATTTTACTATTAGATTGCACTTTACCGTGTTTCACTGCCAAGTATCGGCCATAGCCCCTTCTTCATGCGTTGTATCTCATTCTAATAATGTTATCGTCCTCATACTTCACCCATTAATTCTAACAAGCTTCTTATAACAAGTTAAGAAATTGTCTTTCACTTACTAGGACTTTACTTTAACAACCAAGAGTGTCCTCCCGGTCATTCTAACAGATGGAAGAGTCATACGACCACTTAATCTTATTCTTCACTCACTTGCATAGTTGGAATTCAGACTAAGGTTTGGAGTAAATTTAGATAATTAAAAAAAGTTTCTTAAAAAAATTTCGACATTACAAAAAACAAAAAAAGGTTTACCTGCCAGCACCAGTTTCCGGTAATAGTCCACTCCCACGTCGTGCAAAATATCGTTGCCTGCCACAACGACCAGCATCCGCCGGAAAACCGCCTCCGACAGCGCCGGCGACCGAGGATTCCACGGTGCATATTCACCGGGATCCTGCCCTGCAGGTAAGCATAGCTTATCCAAAATGCGCAGTTGCCTCCACATGAACCGTGACTCTGGCGTTTCAAGCGGTTTTCCGGCATCCCCAGAGCGGAAAAACGGATGCACTAAAACTGCCCCGGAAAATGCAACATCCGACGGCCACGTCAGCTTCGCGGCCCGGAGGCCAAGCTCATGTACGATATTCGCACCTGCGCTACAGAGACAGCCATGAACTCGTGTATCAGATTTTTTTTTTCTTTTTCTTTTTCATTTTTTAATTTTTAGCGTACGGTAAAATTTTGCGTTGCCTTTCAGTATTGCAAACCCGGTAGCTCACGCCACATAAGGAAAAGGAATCGGAACGAACATCCTAAAACTAAAATTTACATGGCTCGAATTTGGATGGAAATTCGATTGATGAAACGTATTTTTAAAAAAATTGTTAGAACTATTATCCACTCACCGCATCTTAAATCGGAGATTAACTTAGCAATATTTATCCTCTTTTTAAATCTTTTAGAATTTTTAAATCTTTTAGAATTCTATTGCAGGCGTTAAATAATTTGATTGTAGACATCTTCTAAAAACAAAAATACAAATCCATGAAACACTTCTTTCCTGTTTTTTTTTCTTTTTTTTTGCTTGGAGGCCAGGTAACTCCACGTTAGTAGCACAACCTCTACCCACACACTAAGGTAGATGTGACTCATGAACAAAAATAAATATTTTAAATCTTGAAAATGTTCAAAAAGGCTTGGTGAATTGTAGTTTTGGCACTTATACCAACCATGGATTAGCATACAATTTATGAATACCTCCTCATTTGGTCAATTCATAATGAATGGTAGTTGATTAAGTTGACAAAGTTACATGAAATGCATTTAAATTGAATTTATATATTGATTTTCTTGATAATTGGATTTGTGCTTTCATAGTAATTAATTACATTCAATATTTAATATTTAATGCTAGGTGTATTTAATATTTAATGCTAGGTGTTTCATTTAATGTAGACATGCAACACTGAAAGGGTTTTTAGCATGTTAATTGCATATTTTATTGCTAATTAACAAAAAAATAATCATGTAATTATACTAATACTAACATTTTATTATGTCTATGTAAACTCAAAGGATCTGTCAAACAAATTAACTTATGCAAAATACATTGTTAGCAATAAATCCTCTATACATCAGATGTGTCCAATATTCATGTTGCACAATACTCATGTAGTTTGAACATGTCTTCTATATAATTCTCTATAACTACTAGTGGTAGCTTCAATAGCTCATACAAAGATTTGCTAGAGATTTTTCATTTTCTTCTAAAGAAATATGTTCCACAACATTTTAATAATTCATGTTGCTTATGTTCTACCACTTGCAATAAATACAATCAAAATATTTTATTTTCATGCTACTCATTGTTCTATCTTAAAAAATCAACTTAGAGATGTTGTGATCCCATTCCTACTCTACTAATTAGTGATCTCATGAACTTCAGAATTGTTACATGTAAATATTTTATTTCATCAAGTCAACCACCTCTAATATTTTGCCAAGAAAATTGAAGCATTTTTTGTATTCATGCCTCATTTGGAAATCTCTTAAAACTTTACTTGTAACAAGTTTTCAGGCTTGTTCTAAATTTAGTATTCTATCAATATTATTAATACCTAATTTTTGTAGCCATAATTGTTCTTCGTGGAACAAGGACCCTTGTTGAGACTTTCGGATGATCTCTCCTAAGATATTATCACTATTTTTATTACTCAAGTATTAACTTCTACTAAAAGTATGGCTTCAACTTCTAATGGCAACAAATTAGCTTCTACTAAAAGTATTACACATGGGATTTGAATTTTCACCTTGAATTCATCTAAAAAGAATTGTTTTTAAAGTTTTTCAATTTTTTTCCATGGTTTTTGTATAAAGCATTGTAGTTTGTATAATACTTTGTATAAAGATATTTTTGAATTATCCAAATCTAAATATTGTGATAGGTACATTTGTTCTTTATTGTATAAAAAGCCTTCAAGCCAATTACAACTCACTATGATATATGATGCTTCCACTTATAATTTTGGAAACATTCTACTCTCAAATAGTTGTACGTATCTACAATTTCAAGTCTTTTAATATTTAGATGGAAAGTGTAAATTCTCTTAGTAGTTCCACACACGAACACTTCAGTTTTGTCAACATTCAGCTTCATTTTTGTACATTTACACAATTTTTGTAGTTGATGCAACATTGTTTTCAACTCTATTTCTAAATTTGCTATTAGTGCTACATCATCTACAAAGAATAAAAGTCATCTTCATGACTAATCCACTTGAATAATATGATTTGTAGCACCTCTTTAATCCACTCTTCTAACTCATCAATAAATATGCCAAACAATGTTGGTGAACGATGATAGTCTTGCTTTACTCCTATATTATTGGTTTTAAAATATTGTATTTAAATAAAAAAAGAGTGTTTAAAACTTTGCTAAGACTTTGATTCAAAATATTTTTACCTACATACCATTGTGTACTATAAAAAGAATGAATGTTTAAACTTTTTGAAGATTTCTAATGCACTCAAGATTTTTAGCAATAATTAACAAAGCACTTTTTAATGTAGCTTTCAAGTTCGATGCACACCCCTCCTTAGTTGATATAATTAAATACATTAAATTACATTCAATATTTGTGGGATTGTCAAACCCAAGTAACAACCATAGACATCCCAAGGCAACCACCAACATGATACATTGGTAGATTTCAACAAAATATAAGTGTTTTATGGTATATTCTTCTCAATATGTGAATTGCACAACCACAAGTCACTTGCTCTAAATAAGTGAGTTGCAAATATCATTACCCAGAGCCTCATGTTCATTCCACCAAGTAGAGTCTTGGAAGGTTCGATGGTAGATGAGTGCAAGCTTAACCTCTTTGAGTGATTGCACTTAGGCTTGAATCCAGTCTTCCAACTTGAGAAATAAGCATTTTACAATCACTCCAAATGACAATTCCTTCTAAACAAGTGAACTATGACTAGATTAATTCTGGATCTTCAATGATAGGTGGCTTAAGTAGTTAGCTCATTGACTTATTAGGTAAAAAGTTGCTAGTTCAAGTTCCACTTGAGGCATTGTTATATTCTTTTATAATTCTTTTAAATTAGCATGTTGGCTATATGTCTTAAAGTGTACTTATATTCATTTTTCGTAGTTCCAACACCCTCTACTTTAATTTTAGGTTTATGATTTTAAAAAAACCATAGGGTACACAATACGGAACTCTAAATATATAGCCCAACAAGAATGGAATAACTTAGAATGCTTTCAAATCAAAAGTCTTACGAGTATGCTAAAAACTTATTGTCATATACACATACCTATGGCTATTATAAGGTTACATTGATAAACACAATAATCAACTCCAACCTTTATGCATAATATATATGCTTTTCAATTTTTCATTGCAAAACCATGATTGTGCATGTGTATGATGGTTTTCGTCGCAAAATCTCCCGGTGCTCATAAAAGTGCTTCATTTGGACAAAGATTGGGGCAAGTTCAAAAAGATGTCAAAACCCAAGTCTTCAACAAAATTCAAAGTAAATAATACGTGAATAACATTGAGTTATCTCATATAAACTTAAGCAAACTTATCATCCAACAAAATGGAATAAACTAAAATTTACCCCAACAGATACTCTCATGGGCAATGACGAAAAACAAATGATATGACTCGTCTGGTTTAGTGTGCCTGATCGTGATTCTTACAACTCCAGGATAATGGCAAACGAAAACGGTAAATGGCGGCAAACTAAAATATATTATAAATCTATAGTAAAAAAATCAAATAAAAAATCATCATATCCTACACCTCAACGCAACCGAAAACGCAGAGACGAGATTTCTAACCCTTACCTGCACTGTCGCCGGCGAGGAAAAACCGCCTGAAATCGCCGACGCCGGAAATCCAGTCATGGCGCCTGCCGTCGCCGGCCAGAAGCCACTGGAGGGCGCTAAAACAGTCGTCGTACGCCACAGGAAGGCGGTATTCCGGCGCGCCCCGATACTCCACGGAAACGCAGAGCAGTTTCCCGGTGGCGGCCAACGCGCTGACGTGGCGGTGGTAGACGCCGGAAACGGCGCTGCCGTGGCAAAATCCGCCGCCGTGAACGTAGAACAAAACCGGCAGCGGCGGCGGCGGTTTTGACGGAGCGGCAGCAGTAACTGGGATGTGGATGCGGACGAATATTCCGGCGGCGGCGTCGACGGTGACGTCGCGGGATCTGACGGCGCCGTTAACGCCGTCGGGGTCGGCCGGAACGGCGTCCGTTACTAGAAAACGGAGGACGCGGCCGCGCTCGTCGAGTTGGGCTTGGACGTTGAAGCCAAACGCCTCCGTCGTCTTTGTCCGCCGCATGGCTTGCCTTCCGTGTTATGTTTGTTTGCTCTTGCTACGGAGGCCTGTTCCTGTTCCTGTGTTTATTTTGGGTGTATTTATGGGGGCTCGTACAGTTTGCTGCCATTTTTGCACAAAATTAATTTTTTATATCGCTCTTGTGACACGCTTTTACTGCGATTGTAATGTAACGTGTGCCATGGTGGTGCGTTTACGAGGCTTCTGCTAGCAATTTCATGTTATGGTTTTTGAATCACGGTATGGGTAACATTTAAAGCTGTCAAATGGCCATTGTCTATGTTGTTTGGCACATCCATTATATTTTTAATATGGTTTTTAATTTTAATTTAATTGACATGGCATGAACGCTCACAATGCTACCCATGGTTGTAATGAGTTGGAAACTATGTACAATTGAACTTAATTGTCAAAGACCATGGCTTTGCAAAAGAAACAATAACAAATTGTTTAGTGGTTTGCATGTTTTGGCTAGTCAAATGTCCATGGTTAGCCGCAATCAACTAAAAACCATGACATGTGATTGTGACCAAACCCTCAGTCACATGTTATGGTTTTTGGATCATGGCATGGTTAATATTTAAAGCAGTCAAATGGCCATGATTATTGTTATTTGTCACATGCATTATTTTTTACTATGACATAGCTTTTAATTTTAACTAACGTGGCATTCACATAAATGCTCATAGCCCTATGCACAATTGCAGCTAGCTAAAAACCATATACAACTAAAATTAATTGTCACAGACCATGGCTTTGCAAAAGAAACAACAATAAATTGTTTAGCAGTTTACATAGCTTGGCTAGTCAAATGACCATGGTTAACCATACCAACCAAAAACCATGACATGTGACCGAGCCCTCAAATTGCAATGACTAGTTAGTCAAGAGGGCATTCACATTACTATGTTAATGTTAGTCAAATGACCATGGTTAGCCATTCCAACCCAAAACCATGACATGTGACTAAGCCCTCAAATTGCAATGACTAACTAGTCTCTGGGAAAGAATTCACATTACTATGTTAATGCTACTAGCGGAGACATGCTCTCAAGGTGCATAAAAAATGATGTTTGTGTGAAGTGAGGATGTAAAGCTAAGACTTGTGACCATATTTTTTTTTTTTTTTACTCTTTTTTGCATAAGTTTTTGGAAACACTTTATTGGTGGTTATCCTCTATTCTTTATTTCAACTCCTTCCATGAACTTCTAAAGTGCTAGTCTCTTGCTTTATGTGTTCTATAAGTTGTGGATCTCTCAAAACCATTTTCTATCCATGAAAATTATTTTGGAAACAATATAATTAAACTTTTATTGTTATTATGGTTCTTAGCTAGTGCCCCAACCATAATAGATGTGAGGTTTTCTTAGTTAAAAAATAAAATAAAATAAAAAAGAGGAGGATGAAGAAGATTGAGAATTGATTGGCTACATCTAAAAAATAACAAAAAGAGTAAACTTATTCTCTACGCATAGTATAGAGAGTATGCCTTGTTGGTGATCCAAAGGCTACTTCTCTTCTTAAACAAGGATCAAAACAAATGTGGAAATCCTTACTAGCTCCATGCTATCTTAACCATCACACCAAAAGCCTACATTACTCTCATTCCTTGTGACCTACATCATAAAGATATGTAAGCTTGTTGGAAGGCTTTGACTCTCTGGCTTGAACCACTATCCTCCTCTATGAAGTGAGGCTTAGTGTTAGATACATTAAACTAGGAACACATCTTAACTCTTTTAAGGGAATAGTGTTTCTTATGTGATTTCTTATACTAGCTATGATTGTACATGTGTGTGTGTCTCGTTGGTCTTGTCACTTATATGATTACATAAGTTGTACTTGGTATGCCCCTAACCTTTGAACTTACGTTGTGTGTGCACTTATGTTGTGCTTATAGGTGTTGTGATCATTGAAGCATAGCCCATCTCAGGTCAACTCTAAAACACTTGGTTACTTTTAGACTCAAGGATGATGTTGAGTAGTGCTTCTCTAGAGCAGAGCCATTATACATACGTAGAATGAAGTTTATTCACCTCTAACCACCAAATGAGTTGATATGAAGGGTCCATCGTATAGCTTTACCGGTTGAGTGAACTTGGTATGAAATTAACACATTTCAACAATCCAAATTGAATGTCATCACAGTAGCAACATTGATTTTTTAATTACCAACTAAATTTCACATTAGTGTTTTGGTCATTTATTTTTATAAGATATTTTGTAATGAGGCTATTTTCCTTGTATTGGCGGCAAAGGTGTTTGAAAATGTTCCTATGAGAAGGAGCATATTTCTACTATGGTTGCAAATATGTGATAATTAGGTGCTAGCATGGCTACTTCATAAGATCAAAAAGTTGGTTTTTACTAAAGTTATTTGAAAGCCTTAACTTCCTTTACCATATAACTTATTTATTTAAAATTTTAATTTCTCATGCCAGTGTTTAAAATTATGAATAGAATTGTAAGGAAATTTTAAGGTTCCTCCAATCTTAAGAAACAACAAAGGTGGATTTTGCCCAAGTAGCTTTTTGGTTTTTGATCAACATAATGTTTCTTTTGATTCTAATCATAACTATTCATGGAAACAATGTTTCATTTGACTTTGATGATAACTATTCGTAGAAAAGTTTTTTAAATACATTTGGCATAGCATGCAAGTGCAAATATCTATCATGTTTAAGCAAAGAAAATCAAATAGAAATTATAAACAATAAATGACATATTGATCAAGACCCTCACCTCTTGGTTGGGAGGTTATAGGTTCAATTTATTCCTCTACTTACAAGTGTACTAGTAACGGAGAAGCCTTGTGATGACATACTCTTATTTAGTGGATTACATCTATCTTAAATTAAAAAGATGATATAGCGGAGATAATTTCCTGCCTCGTTAAGTGAACAAATTGTCAAAGTTTGATGCTTACAATACTGTCTAAAAGCATGTTCTTGTTCAAATCATTATAGAAGATGGATAATGACATAGCAACAAAATAATGGAAGCCCAAATAATGAAATCTTATTGAAACCTAGAATAATTGAAACATAAATACACCCCAAGATATATAGTCCACATAGAACTTTATAACTCAACATTGACCACCAGAATCAAACCCATGACTTAGAGTTTCCAAATCAAGAGTCTTACCAAAAATTTTGGATTAGTAACCTTTTAGTGCATCGACTTTAGCAAGGTTCTTATCTTTGACAAAAAACACTAGTAATGGTAAGTCATCCTCTCCTGATTTTTTAATAGGAAGTAATATAAGACATGGACAAGACACAAATTCATTACAAAAAGTTCATAATAATGTAGATTTAAATGTTTCGATGATAAAAGAACAACATCTGACAAGGTCTAGACTAAGCAACCCAACATTAAAGGACAAAGGCAATAATATAATTATTGAATTTGAGACAAAAAATAATACTAATAGCTCCCAAAATTCAATATGACCTCATAGATCAATGTGTTTGCTTATTTTAAAATTTAGTGATATTTACAATAATCATGAAACTTTGGATCTTTGTTGATAAACATATTGTAAACGAAATTAATAATAAATGTGGAACAAGATATTATTAGTTTTAATGCAGATAAAAGTGTTAATTATTGAAGAAAGTTTAGAAAGCATAAAAAATCTGAATTATCAACTAGAAGAAAACCTTACCCTTGGCCATATTTTTATCTATGAATTGCATTCTTGGAATTAATCCAAAAATGACAAATTTGTCTTTTGGTTTCAACTAGAAATGGAAATACAATTCTAAGAAGAAGAAAGAGTATATGGATATTGAAGTGCAAGATAACAATGAAGTAGCAAAAGTAGATGCAATAGAGTCACATGTCAAACCATCTCTTAATGTAAAGAAAAGTAATGATTCTCAATCAACAAATGAGAAACCTTCATTTTCAAAGGACATGACTTCTAAATTTAAGGAAAAAAGGTGTTAAATGAAGGCATGTTAAGAAGGTAAAGCAATCAATTAATTTAAGTAAACCCCTTATTACTAGCATGAAAATTTTTGAAGAAATTATAAAATTTTTAGAAGGAAAAATTTAACAATTAAAAAGAAAAAATAAAGTAATCTCACAGACTTTATAAATATTCTTAAAACTAGAGGTGTGCCTTTCAAAATAATTGATTTGAAAAATTTAATTCTATTTTTCAGTATTTCGAGTGAAATTTATAATTAATTAATTAATTCATGGATTTATTTGGTTTTTGTATGTTCATCATAATTAGAACAAATACTTAGGTTGTGACTTGACCATCATAATCAGAGCAAATGTATTACGAAGAGACATTGAGGCATATTTGATCATCATCATAAATATTAATGTTTTTTTGGAAAGATATTGATGAGTGCAAGTGTCCCCTATGCCTAATCATACAAAGCATAAGTGTTCATGTGTGACCTGATCATATTCAATGGATTAGACTAGCAAACTTTCTAGATCATTTAACTGTGCCTATACATTGTTGTCTTTCCAACTATACTTGTGTGACCCTTAATGTGTATGGTTAAGTATAACTGAGGTATATGATAGATGATGTTGTAAGGCCATGTCTAAAATGATTTAATCTAATTTATCTAAGGGCAGGAAATAAATTCTAATCTATCCTAAGCAATAAGTAGTTGTTCCCAACATGTTGTACACATCATGAACTTACGCTATCATTGTTGGGTTACCAAGTGTGCATTGTTGGGCATATCAAGTATCAAACACTACTAGGATTATCAAATGGTAATGTACTTGTGCTTGAAGTTGGTAACACTCATTTTGCATGATACCATGCAATTGAAATTAAAATACTAACTAAATATGAAAGAAGTAAATAACAAGGAAAATTGCACTTAAGAAAATATTAATCTAATTCATAATGTTGCTGATGAGTGGCGAGGTACCCCTACACTCAACCATATGAATACGAGCGTTACACGTGCAATCTGGTCGAACTCTGCAGACTAAGTGCCTACACACCTTATGGAACACTTAAGGTTAATCATTCGTTGTCTTCCCAGACTTACTTGTATTTGTCACGGTTGTATGATTAAGTAAGTCTGAGGTATGTGATTTTTATATCTTTTCTGTTTTATCTCCTATGCTAGTGAGGTGAAGGGTCAAGAGACTAATTAACTAACTCTAACTAACTAACTAAGCCTTAAGTAACCTAGCATCAACATCCGTTCCCACTTATCATTCACACCTTGAACCAATGCAACCTTGGTTACCAAACGCTATTCGTTGCTGGGATCACCAAGCGTAACGCACGTGCTCGAAGCGGTCGTACTGAATGCACTTAACTACGGGAGAAGGGTTGAGAGAGATTTAATTACTAACAAAGCATTTAAATGATAAACAATAAATAATAGTAAATAAAGTCCTAATTAGCTTAGTCCATGTATTGCAAGGTTTATTCAAGAAGTTCGTCTTTATTTCCATACACAAACTTCTGTTCAGGTACAATATTTGCTTGAATAAAGATTTGTTCACTTTGGAGTTCCTATTGTGGGCACATGGAAATTATTCTATCTCTGGAGAGGTAAAACTACCAGAGTTTTGCTACGGTCTAGGCCTAGAATGTGAAACAAGGGAGAGCTGCCTCTTATTTATAGACTTGGCAATGCACCACGATATCGTGCGGGATGCGATATCGCGGTGGACACGATATCGCGTATGCAATATCGCGGCCCATGCGATATCGCGTTCCATCAATTGCAATGAAGAGAATTAATTGCATTCTTATTGCTAGTTATGGATTGTGTCTAAGTACAATGCTATTCAAATAAGACATTGTACAATTATCTTGAATTCATGTTGTAGGTACTCGCTAACCAATACTAACTTTTACAAGTACAAACTTACAAAGTTTTACTACATAAATGATCCAATAGTACCATAAATGTGATAGGTAACACATTTATATAGGCAACATTAACTACTTTGTTAATGCATTAGTGTTAAAATAGCCTTCCTATGCCATTCATTGACATTGATATGTCTACATAGTCAACTTATTCACTATTCATCATATCTCCATAGTTGACTAAAAATTCATACTTGAGTTTACAAAAATTAGGATGAAGTTTGTTTACAAAGTGTGGGAGTACACTTGATTAACTAATTCATTGAAACAACTTAGACTTAGACTTAAGTGTTACATTACAAAAATTTATTTGAATGATTGATAATTAAAAAAACAACAAAATTTAGATATACTTATCAATATAAGAATTTTTTAAAATTTACAAAAATGACCAAGGCATAGGCCTTAATTAGTGCTTGGTAGCAATAGCTCCTCATGCCTTAGTAGTTCTTATAGCTAATCGACTACTACTACTAATGTGCTTTTCATTCTAAAATCCTTAATTAGGACTTATATTTTTTTCTCCTTGGTCTTGGAATCATGGATTATCTAGAAAAGTTTGCTAGATTTGCTATTATGAGCACTTTCTAGGGACAAAATAGAGTTGGGAACATCTCATGTGCATTGGTAAATCAAGCTGCAAAATGTTTGTGTTTGATGTCAAATGCTTTCGTTATTACTTTTGGTTCTTAGTGGTCTACATTCTCTTGGCCAAGTCCTCTATCATATTTTCTTTGCTATGTGAATTTGGCCTTGAGAACCTCACGCTTTGTGTCTGTAGTATGTAGCTTTTGGCATACCTTGTGCTAGAGCTTGTACTTATTCTCATATAATAAGTATGAGATTGCCACATGAATTTCTAGCTCTATTCAAGATTTACAAATAGTTAGTGTCGCAAGATTTGCATAACACAAATTAACTAACTTCATGTATTGTGTTAGTTCCTCAATCTATATATCCTTCATCTTAATCTTTGTTTGATTATAGACATTGAGACCATTGAAGATAGATTGTCATGTATTACCTAGGATTTCTTGGAGGGTGGCATTTAGTTTGATCTTAGCTAATCGTATCTCCTTATCATTGATTTCTTTTTGAAGGTCCACATCTTTCCTTAAATGGTTTATGATCTTCTCATACTTGTTGACCTCATTCTTCCATGCAGCAATATTGATTACAATCTTTTGCCAGATTTCCTTGACTTCATCCATTGAAATATTTCTATTTTTAGCTATCAATATGTGTACATCTTCATTAACTTTTGATAACTGCTCTTGGAGGTGTTTAGCAGATTCTTCCATTTGATTCTTTTCTTGTTTAATATTTCATAACCTTCTATTTTTGATAGCAAGAACTAATCATGTTCTTATTCAAATCATTGATCATGACATTAGATAAGGAAACATCCCAAGTAGCTTTCTCTTTTGTCATTTCCACTGCATGCTATTTAGACTTTAATTAATTGAATTCTCTATCTTTGATCAGGCTATGTTTGTGAATGATAGGATTAGATAGCTAGGCCTAAAGTTGTGCTACCTCCTCTCTCAATTACTGGTTCAGAAACTCTACCTATTATAATTGGGTTTTGGAAACAACCAACTTTCCTTTAATCTTTACGAGAGTAGATTAGGTTGCAATACTATCTTTAGGTATGCGATGAAGTGTATTTTATCTAACTTCGATATCAAAGCCCTGATATTGGATACAGATATTGGGGACCAAGAAGAGATGTTGGATATCCAATATCGTGGGATGTGTGCCAGCCTATAAATATAACACTCGGACGCACAATTTGGGAGTCTTTTTGTCATAGTGTAGTAGAGCTCTTGTAGGTTTTCTTCCCCAAAGTTAGAATATTTTCCCAAATGCCTACAACATGAGTCATTGAGTGTACAGATCTTTATTTGAGCACTATTGTACTTCAGCATGGTAGTGAGTGTGGCAATAAAGATGAGCTTTCTAATAAACCTTGCAACACTTTGGCTAGATTAAATATTTTATTCATGCATTTAATGTTTTATGTAATTTCCTTTAATGATTTAAGAATTAAGCTAAATTAAGCTAGATTAAATAGCAATTACTTAAGAACATAAGTACGACCACTTCAACCATGCACATGATGCTTGGAAATCCCAATAACGCTTAATNTAAAACATAAAACATAAAAAGTAATAAAAAGCATATGTCTCAATTACACTTAACCATACCTTTGCATCTCACAAGTGTAATTGGGAAGACAACAAATGACTGTTAGGGCAAGTTCACTTCCTAGGGGCTAGTGTATTGGAAGACAAAGGATCCACAGAATTCAACTGGATCGCACATAAACACTTAATGATTCGTATGGTTGAGCATAGGGGTATTTGCTGCTCATCACTATGTCAAATATATTTGGGATCATTGACCTAGTTTTGACTAGTTTATCCAATACCTACTTATGTTGGGTTATACTCATCCTTCCTCTACCCCTTAATCTAGTCCCTTTTGACATTTGAATATCTGTCATTGTACCAAAGACTGGTAATGGTACTTTATGAACTTTCAATGCATCTTTAATACAATTTTCCACCACCTCCATAATAGTCTCTTGCCCTTAATATGACATGATTACCATAGTTACTCCATCCACCTATTATACTATAACAAAGAAGGATATAATATTATTAGATATCTTTGGATAGGTCTTTGTGGGAAATGTAAATACCACATCTTCTATTGTAAGGTTTATTTAGATTGTGGCATGGCATCTTTAAGCTATAAATAAATTAGAGAAAATAAGCTACTACAAACTTACTATTCAAATAGCTTCTTGTAAGTGGCTTACTGTAGGAAAATAATCTCTAATGCTTCTAACAAGTGCTTGATGGAATGAGCTTGATGCACTTGTTTCTATTCTAGCATTTGAGATTTCTATTGTTACTTCAATTTTTGGTGGGGATGGTGGTACATAATATTGAAGCCTTAGAGGTTGTGGATGCTCTTTTCAAGATATCATTGGCATATTAAGTGATCCTTATTCTTTTTCAAAGTTTTTAGATTAAGCACAGAAAGGGAAGCATCTTCTTATCCTTCTCATTCTCCTTGAATATTTTCTCTATATTTAGAAAGAGAAGTTGTGGCAAGTTGACATAGAACTTCCCACTAAGTACAACACATGTCCTTATAGAAAACGATGTAGCCTTATTGAATCGTATCATAGGATTAATGTGCAATGATGTAATTTTGAAGTTGACTTTTTCTGCTTAAGTGAGTGTGCCAAATTCTTTCTTATCTATCCCATATGCTCTTTGCAACCATTCCTTTTTACTTTCAACATTCAATCTTATGGATACTTTTGCAACCTATGTTTCAACATTAGTAAGCTCTAAGGCTTCTACAATAGCCTTAATAACATAAGAGATTGTAATATCCTTGATCTTAATTGTGGCATCTTTTTGATGATTTTTCCAAAAGAGATACATCTCACCCATCTACCACTCTTCATTAGTTGAGATATTGGGCCAAAGGGGAGATGCTAAAGTTACTAAAAAACATCCTAACGTATGACCTTCAAGAATGGTCCAAAGCTAGGCTCTTGAAGAATTGAGCTTTGAATCTTCTTTTCTCTTATTTTTGCAAGACACACTTTTGTAAGGATTAACTCTATGTTTAATCTTGTTGAGGTACCTCATCTTACATAAATTATTCTATCTAGGATATGGAAATTTATGTAATAGATTCCATCTTTAGTTCCTTTCTTACAAGCCTTGTAGTATGTATGACTTCTTGCTCGCATTCATATCCTTGCGTACCTCTTGGTCTCTTGTCCTTGCATTGTAATGGATCACTTACCTCCAGAATGCATTTATATGCTATCTACAATCGCATTAGTGATCAATTATTAGTTTTTGAATCATTTCCATAATGTTTTTTCCCTCCATCAGGCTTACCATTAGCTTAACTTTAGAAAATTGTTGTGTTTAAGCTCTTGGATGATTACTTTTTGATCTTTTAAAGGTCCTAAAATAACTAAACTATCTTAATTTTTGATTGATTTTAATAAATTTTAGCATTAACTATCTTAGATGTTCAAAAACTAGGGTTTCCAAAAGTTTCTAAGTTACATCATGACATATAGCTTAACTTTGGGAGCTCATAGGTTTTTGAATGGGCTTAATCAAAGATTTAAAGTGCAAGTTATGACTTGTAGAAGGTCTAGGCTTAGGAAATCGACAATAAATTTCTTAATGCATTGGAAAAATGATGAAAATTTAAGCAATGGTAGGGTGTTTATATAGATTTTTTGTATGACATCATCAATGATGATGCGTTGAAGAAGCCCACCATTTTAACAAGGCTAAAGCATAAAATTTTTTCTTTATATTTTGACTAAATTTTAAGGATTTTCTAGGAATTTTTATGTTGAGTTGGAGCCCTTTAAAGTGTTGCACATCATGGAAGATGTTTTAAATGCTTTAAAAATGATGAAACAATGAATGGAACATGGAAAGAAGCTTTGAAATTAATTAAAAATTAGCTTTCTAAAGGGTTTTAAAATAAAAAATTCAAAAAAACTTGAGGAGAAATGTTTAAGGAATTATGCATAAAGGTAAATATAGAAGCACTTGTCATTTGGAAAGTGTGGAGTTAGTTCATGGACAAGATCTCCAAGAGTTATACAAGCAAGTCCTCCTCATAGCTAGCTCCTACCTATAATGCCTTTGTATTACCATTTCATAAGGTATCTATGATCATCGAGGAAATTATATGTTGATCGAATCTATATTTCAACACACATTCATCTATTATTATTGAAATCCTACACTAGGGTAGGATCACTTCAATTTTCTTTAACCCTTCAAAACACACCAAACCCATATAGTATGCAAGATAATTCAATTACTAGAAAATAAGAAAACTAGCTATCTTCTACTAAAACTAAAAGAACATTACAAATGCAGTGGAACTCAATCCATAGAACATAAATCACTCACACACTTAACAATATTGTAGAGTATGAATCTCTACAACCACACACATGATCAACCTTAATGCAAAACATAATCAATTTAGATATCTTCCTCACACAAGACTAAGATCCAAACATAGAGAGCTATGGTCAATACCACCACACATGTTGACCACTGAGATGCACATCACTCTCATGCAATCTCTCTCCTAACTCTCTTGCCAAAACATNGGTTTATTAGAAATATGTCTTGTCAAGCCTATAGATGTCTCATTGGATCGTGAATAGTTTTAATGCGGTAGTTCCAAGATGGGAAACAACTAGGAATGTAAAGTTCAATATGAAAAATATTTCCCTAGGATTCTAGCTTTATGTTTGATAAATATTGGGTTTTGTATTGCATGTTTTGGCAAGAGAGTTAGGAGAGAGATTGCATGAGAGTGATGTGCATCTCAGTGGTCAACATGTGTGGTGGTATTGACCATAGCTCTCTATGTTTGGATCTTAGTCTTGTGTGAGGAAGATATCTAAATTGATTATGTTTTGCATTAAGGTTGATCATGTGTGTGGTTGTAGAGATTCATACTCTACAATATTGTTAAGTGTGTGAGTGATTTATGTTCTATGGATTGAGTTCCACTGCATTTGGAATGTTCTTTTAGTTTTAGTAGAAGATAGCTAGTTTTCTTATTTTCTAGTAATTGAATTATCTTGCATACTATATGGGTTTGGTGTGTTTTGAAGGGTTAAAGAAAATTGAAGTGATCCTACCCTAGTGTAGGATTTCAATAATAATAGATGAATGTGTGTTGAAATATAGATTCGATCAACATATAATTTCCTCGATGATCATAGATACCTTATGAAATGGTAATACAAAGGCATTATAGGTAGGAGCTAGCTATGAGGAGGACTTGCTTGTATAACTCTTGGAGATCTTGTCCATGAACTAACTCCACACTTTCCAAATGACAAGTGCTTCTATATTTACCTTTATGCATAATTCCTTAAACATTTCTCCTCAAGTTTTTTTGAATTTTTTATTTTAAAACCCTTTAGAAAGCTAATTTTTAATTAATTTCAAAGCTTCTTTCCATGTTCCATTCATTGTTTCATCATTTTTAAAGCATTTAAAACATCTTCCATGATGTGCAACACTTTAAAGGGCTCCAACTCAACATAAAAATTCCTAGAAAATCCTTAAAATNGAGTGATGAGACGCGATTTACACTAGGCCGCGATATCGCGTCCCGCCGCCATTTCTATAAATAAGAGGCGGTCGCTCCCCTTGTTTCCCAATCCTGGCTAGTGTAGCGAAGCTCTGG